>JAHBCN010000182.1:0-246891 GCA_019359885.1 Listronotus oregonensis
AAAAAGCTCTTAAAGGTAAAAGTAATAAAATAAAAAATACAACTCTATTCTATTAAATAAAAAAAAACATGGGATCTGAATAAAATAAATAATGAAAGTACAGGATTATTAATTTTAAAGTAAACAGGGCTTCATTTTTGAACTTCCCTGTACTTTAAAAAAAAACGAATATAGCCATTTCGTGTATTTTTTTCCGTAGAATTCAATAATCTAATCAGAAAAACATTTGAAACAAAAAAAGATTACATTGAGACGTATTTTTAAATGGAATACCCCGTATATTTTGATATCAATAGATAAAGATTTTCACAAGTGAATTCGGTGATATGGGGTTGCTGGGTTTATTTCTGCGGTTCTGCTGATTTGTCTAAAAACTGCATGATAAGGATAGTTTCACTTGAAAAACCTGGCGCCACAGGTCACAGGTGCTTATTTGTCAAAGTCAAAAATTTAAAAAATACGTTTATTACTTTTTGGAGTAGTTTTATAATGAGGTTTTCATCAGAAGAACGGAAAATTTTTGACTTTGACAAATAAGCACCTGTGACCTGTGGCAGCCAGGTTTTCAGTGAAACTATTTTTATAGTATCATGCAGTTTTTAGACAATTGCAGCAGAACCGCAGAAAATAAACCCAGCAACCCCTATATCACCGAATTCCTTGTGAAAATCTTTATCTATTGATATAAAATATACGGGGTATTCCATTTAAAAAATACGTCACTTGTGTCTTTTGTTTTTGTTTTAAATGTTTTCCTGATTAGATTATTGCATTCTACGGAAAAAAATGAAACCCTGTTTACTTTAAAGTGAATAACCCTGTACTGTCATAAGTGTTAAAAATAAACAAAGTTTTTTACACCTGTTTTAGTAAAAAAAGAACCCTTTAATGGGTCATGTGTTGTTTTATTTATTTGCTATTTTAATTTTGGTTTAGTCGATGCCTGCAAAATTTTAAACAAATACCTTTACTTTTTTGCTATCACAATATATTATGACATTTTGTTGCCTAATTTAAATTTAAGGATTTGTCATAATATTTGAGTTTTATCGCAAAACGTGTGGTTTTAAAAACCATGCACCGAACCACACAAAATGAGGCTTATATTTTTGACTTACGCAAAGTAAAAATATTTACGAAAGAAAGTTAACAAAAATCATTTATTAACACTTAAAGTTTGTACGCTTCACAAACTAAACCAACAAATCTTAGTCACGTATCTATTTAAGTTATGACCTAAATAAGGCCACCAGAGTTACTTCGATTTATCGCAGGAAGGAAAAGGGTCTTGTACAATCTATATAAGAGCAAAGGCGGTCTCTTAATTGGTTATATGATGACTATCCGGCTCCCAAGCGATGGGCCATCGCAAGATAATGATATTTCCCCCTATCAGCTAAAACAAATTTGTTTTTGTAGGCAATCCGTCCTCGTATTTATTCTAAGGAAGTTGGGGATCAAAGGAAAACAGTTTAGAAAACATCGGAAGAATACTAGGAGGGTAACACCTTTTTATATTTTCGGAATATACAAAGAAAAGGTAAAGTAACTTTTAAAAATTAAATTCCAATATTAAAAAAACTTACCATAACATAAACAAAAAACCTTTAAAAATTGGTAGAAATAGTCATGTATGATATAAGTGTTAAGAGTGCATTTACGCTACACCTTAGGGGTCGAGCAAAAGGACGCGGAGACGGTGGGCGGAGAAAAACAAACTCCCACTACCACAATTTTCGTATAGCCGCATTAAAAATATTATATTTTACTTAGGTTCTTCCAAATTCGGTGTATCGATGCAATGTTGTTTCCGATTGCAAGCCTACAGGAGATAACGTTTTTCGGTTACTATTTTTCACTTAAATGACATAAATTATACACTATTTTAAAGGTAAGGAAATAATCCATGCCTCTGCTGTAACGGAATTTTGAAATATGAGTCGAGTTAAGAGTATCTAAACATAACCGATTTTATGGTGACTTTCACTCAAGGAAATATTAAAAACCAAATCCAAATTTAAAAAACTATTACAGCAGAAGCCTAGATTTAAGTGTTGGCTTTCAGATAGTTTTTGAAAATTATCGATAACTTATACCGTTTTTGGACTCTTAAAAGTACAATTTTAAGGCACGAAGGCTCGCTTCGCTCATTCTGCAACTCATATGAGTCCCTTAAAACGTACTTTTAAAGCAAATATCATACAATATTTTTTTTCCAAACGAAATTATGCAGTTAAAAGTTACATTATTCAAAAATTGAAAGATATAGTTTTACATAGCATCGTATATAAAAATTATTGAAGTTTGCATTTATTAATGAATTCTACCAATCGTTGTTGATGCTGGTTGGTTACGGCATATTTGCTTCAAATTTAATACATCGTGTCAGTTCTGGCTCGTTTTAGTTTTTACTTAAAATCAACTTGAAATGGAAGAAAATGTGGGAAAAAGTATTGGATAAATCGATCCATTTAAAGAGATAGATGAAGCGGCCAGTAGAGCATCGCTGAATTTACTGCCGAGAAAATTTTGTATACAATATCAATTATTATAAATGTTAGTAAATAAATAAACGTTGACGTTACCTTTCAAATTTTGACATTTCACTTTTAACACTAGTGCTTTAAAATGTTACTTTAAGGCACTAGTGCTTTAAAGTAACATTTTTAAGGCATCCAAAGAGTGTTAAAAATTGAAAGTTTAACATGTTTGTAAGAAAAATATATTAACACATTAAGCGCCACCACAGGATCTGAAAATCTGGTCCGAAATGCCCAACTTTTTTTATTCTCAAATTCGCTACATATTGTCATTAGTTTAATATATAGATCTGAAATTTTTCGAAATCTTTAATATTTTCTCTGTTTTTTCATTTTTTTTTGAGGAACTCGTTCTATGTCGCGTGGCCCGTTACACCAAATATGCATTCTAGGGCCACGCGACACATCAGTTGTATCGCATTTAATACGTAGATATAGACTTGCTTTTGGCGTCACGTCGTGTTATTCGACGAAGAAACTTGCCATCGAATTTTTATTAGGTTTGGCAGTTGTAAACGCTCATTTAATGCCCAAGAAAGTTACTCAGGAGAAAATATCTATAATAGACTTTCAAGAGTAACTTTGTTTATCTCTTCTAGGATTAACCGAAACTCAAACCATCGAACAAGAAGAAGACGAGCCCAAGTGACAACTGGAACATAACTCGTGGTTGCGTTGTGTTGTGTGTTGTTACAGTGAAAAAAGAAATAGACTGAAGTAAAATTGCTATAAATAAGGCATCGCGTTCGAAATGGCAGTATTCTGGTTGTAGTAAATTTTATTGTATTTCATGCTTTTTCCTAGATCAATAAGCCAAAAAAAATTCTCGTGATTTGTTTATTTCTATACAAATTTATGTATATGTTTAGGTCATATAGAAGTTACTATATAGAGTTTATTTTTTTCTATCAATAATACTTATAATATATATGTCTAAAAAAAACAGAACAAAAAAAAATATTTAAAAAATTTAAATTTAACGGACCAATATGAAGACGCGGTTCTCTGGGCCACGTTCTTTTAATTTTCATAAGCAAATCATATCAGCGCGACACACTCGCTGTGTTACATTGCAATATAGAACATCCAGCAATGTGACATAGCAACTGTGTCGCGCCCAAAGAACAAAATGAGGTGCGACACGCGCATTATACCTCATGGCGCTTAACGTGTTAATAAAATTTCTGTGGGACAATAAAAAGTACTACTCTTAAGTATCTCTTTACGGTTCATCTGACGCTGAACCAAAGTTTCAACCTTGTTGGCTTTTTTATTTTTAAATTCTGGTCCCTAATGCCTGTATGGGTCTTTTTTCCATTTAATGGTAAAAAATCTTTTGGTTTTTAATAAATTAACTGCTGAGTACTTTACTTTAGGCACCTAAGATACGTTTTAAACATTTGTAGACTGTCGCAAAGCAAATAAAAAAGTTTTAACAACATGCATAAATAAAGATTATGTAGCAAACATTTCGTCCCATAAAAATGTTTTTACAAATTATCTGTTATAAAAAGTTGCTTAGTAAGCTTATTTTAAAGCAAAGCTTTCTTTTATAAGATCACTTTGCATTTGCGTTAAAATATGTAATTAAAAAGTTTATAGAGCGCATTTGATACCTTATCTAGGACAAATCATAAAAATACTTGTAAGTCCAAGTATTTTTATAATACAACAACTTTTACCCTTAATAAAATTTATTCTTTAACTTAATAGCAAAGCTTTTTAACATAAAAGTTTGATAAATTATTATTGTTTAAAATTCTGTAGTATACGCCGTTATAGGTAGACTTATACGCTAAAGTAGAATATAGCATCGATGATATATGTATTACCCAAAAATTTTGATAAAAAGCTTTACAGAAAAAACAAAGTTTTTTTATCAACTTATTATAGAATGCTGGTTAGTTACTGTCCTATATTTTATGTAAAAACTTATTTTTGTTTGTCGTTGGCTTTAGCCGTACAGCCAGTCGCATAATGTAAGCTTATTTATAAAAAGTATCTATACCTTTTTATTAGATGTACGATAATATCATATGTAGACAAGGACACAAGCTGCGCGCCACAGCGATCCATCAGGGCGACTTCTCTTATGAACATAACAGGTTTAGACCAAAGAGAAGGGTTAAGGTTAGGAAGCAAGAAAAAAAATTACTTATCGTTTTTTTCAATTTTAAATGTATTTTAATTAAGCGGGTTACATGCAAAGGGATACAAGGAAACTATTTCAAAAAATTGATTTAAACGAAAATATGAACCTTAAAAATTAAACAAAAAAAAACTTTTTGACAAGAAGGTACAAGTCTGTCCTTAAAAATGTTTTTTAAAGAACACATACCTTTTTGGCAAAAAAAATATACCATTAAATTTTATATTTTACACTTAATTTAATTTTTTGAAATTACTTGCACCCCTTTGCGTCTAACCCACTAAATTATAAAACGATAAGCACAGAAAATAGGGTGTCACTTTCAATTTAATGCAAATATCTTCAAAAACAAAAATAGCACAGCAAATAGATCGATTTGGTTTTAACAAGATGGCGCTCTGCTCCATTTTGCTCGATAAATACGTAAATATTTGAATGCGGTATTTTCCGGACAGTGGATAATAGGAGGGGACCTACGGAATAGCCTGCAAGATCTCCAGATCTTACACCGCTGGATTTATTCCTTTGGGAATATTTAAAATCAAAGTGTATGAGGCAAAACCACCGAATTTAGATGATTTAGAGTTTAAAATTAGATACAAAATAAGGCAAATCAATGAAAGTACTCCAGGTAATGCTTTGGAAGAGTTTTTAAGCAGATTAGCAAATTGTCAAGAAGTTAATGGTGGAGATTTTTAACACATAATAAAACAATTAAAACAATAAATTAATTAAACAATTGAATGCTAAAACTTTTCATTTTTTTAGTTTTATTTAAGTGCATTATTTATATTTTTATTGTTTATTCATATATTATTATTTAGTATTTAGTTCTTTGACTGTCCCTGTTTTCTAAATTTGTTTTCAATTTTACTTACTGTACTTCTAATAATTAAAAAAATTTTTAAAGTTTTTGTTCTGTTTCCATATCCAATAAAAATAAAAAAGCCATATTCATTTTAATTACTGACACAAGTCATAATGACAATGTACTCACAAAATTTACTTGTTTTACCTCTAAAGGTATATACCCAAAATTAAATTGTTTTTTCTTTTGCTCCGAAAGATTTAAAGATAGGTATAGGATAAGCTATATGAGTTATGCACTAAATTCGAAAATGGATTTTAAAAAATAGTATTTCATTAAAAAAATCAACTTTGGTATCAACCCAATACCTGACTTTTAAATTAATTTGTTTCATTTTTAAGCCGCTTACTGTGTATAGATTTTTAATGGATGACATAAAATAAAAGGATTTTTCCTAAAACTCTAATATAAAAGAGGTAAAACATAAGTACGAAAATTGAACTAAAAACTTTATCCAAAACGAACTGAAGCCGATGTGGTTTAAGGGCCAATTTGCTTGCAAATTCGTCGCTAAAGAAATAAAGAATGAAGTGCACTAAAAGTAGATTGACAAAGTCGCTGGTAAGGACCAATTGTTTAGAAATATTTTGGTGTTAACAGCACTATTATAGCTTTCTATTATATATAAAAAATTAAAAATGCTAGGCGTGACTTTGGCGAAACATATTATGTCACATTTCGCGAGGAGTACACATGACGAATGGATAAGTTTTATTACAAAACCATTTTTTAATCAAGACAAAAGTTTACAAAAATTTTGGAAAAAATGATTTGTTGATTCTTTTATATACCCGGTGACACAGCGGACATGTAACAGTCCATGGCGTATTTATTTATAAGAATTCTTTTTTAAAATTGAGGTGATGCACCTGTCCTTAGGTCACGCTTTTATTGTCTAACCCCGGGTTGCACAAAAGGTAATCAAGGTTTAGAATGTTTAACAGAACGTTATGTCAGTGTTATTCATTGGTTTTAATAGGCAACCTGTCAAAATCTGACATTTCGTTAAACATTCAAAGTACTAATCATGCTTTCTGCAACCGGGTATAAATATAACCAATTTTTTTACTTCCGGTTTAACCAAAAGTATCCCTGAATTTAAATTTTTTAATAGCACCCTATATATTTTTTTAGCCTACCTGCTCCGCCTTAGAATTCTCTTTTCAATCATGTATCACACTTGTTATTTAATTTTAAAATGGTTACCAAACTCTATTTTTTTCTAAAATTTTAGTAGGCTATAATGTGACAATTACAAATTATCAGCATTTTAAAGGCGTTGAGATGTAAAGCATAAAGTAAAAAAATATTTGTGATTTTGTTAATTTTTATTTAATTAATAAGAATTAGGAATAGGGGTTAAATATTAAAATTTTAGAACTGTATTTTTTTTAACGCTTAATATCCTAAAATCCAAAATGGGAAACTTCAATTTTTATTTAATGTTACTTTAGATCAAATATTTACTATTTTATATAATTTATCAGAACTAGCATAAAGAACTGAGTTTTTTATTAAAAACGCAAAATTATACATATCTACATAATTCTCGAGTTCACCTTTGTTTTATAGTTTTATTTATCAATTTAAGTTCTTTGATTTGTACCACAAAATTGTTTTTTCATTTGATGGATGTCTTGATATGTTTAACATTTTTGCTATCCATATGCTGTACTTATACTTATTATAAGGATTTGCGAATAAATGTAGACATGTATAATTTTACAATTTTGGTAAAAAGTTCAGTTGTGCATATTAATTTTAAAAAACTATATGAAATAGAAAAATTTTAATTCAAAGTTAAATTAAATACAAATTGAAGTTTCCTACTTTGGATTTTAAGATATTAAGCGTTAAAATAACACAATTTTAAAATTTAAAAAATTAACTTTTATTTCTAACTCTTTTTAATTAAATAAAAAGTAACAATATCGCAAATATTTTTACGCCTTATTCTTCACATCTCAACGCCCTTTACATGCTAAAAATTTGTAATTGTCCGTCATGGTCTACTAAAATTCCAGGAAAAATCGATATTGGCAGCCATTTTGAAACAAAATGATAAGTGTGACACATGGTTGAAAAGATATATTTAAGGCGAATCAGGTAGGCTAAAAATATATACAGGGTGCTTTTTAAAATTTTAAATTTAGGGTTAATTCTGTTTAAAACGGAAGTGAAAAAATTGATTATATGTAGTCATTAAAAGCGTGGCGTTATGGCAAGTACACCTTCTTAATTTCACAAACTAATTCTACTAAATAAAAAAGGTATGGGATGTTACATGTTCGCTGTGTCACTCGGTATAATTACAAAAATGAAAAAGAAAAATAAAAATATTGAACCTATTAAAGCGGCTAGGAATTTTCTAAAATTTACTTTACAGTTAAATAATCTATCAATCAATGATATACAACTTTTTGAAGATTTACCCTACACAAATTTTAACATAAACGACATTCATGCAAAGTGCATTTTAAAAAAGAACTTTCTGTAAAATACAATAATTCCTTTGCAAACAACAGAGGGTTAAAACTAATAACTTAAAATTTTATTTACAAAATTTAAACAAATAAATGAAATAATATGAAACCAACGGACATAGCCGTATAGCACCATAGGGAGCATTAAAAAGCAAACACATTTTTTTCCGCCATAAATATTGCGTAGGGGTAAAAATATATTAAGCTGTATCAAATATTATGAACGCTTAGGAAAATGGGAAAAATTATTATAAACGGAATTTTAATTTTCGTTTTAAAGCGTGTCTCTAATTTATCATTTTTTAATTTAAAAATTATGATTTACTCATTTTTTTAAAGAAAGGCGTTGCTGTGTCTAATGATCTATACTAGGGGTGTGCAAATAGTTGCCAAATCGAATCGAATAGTTATATTCGATTCAAATTTCGAATCGAATATTTTAAACTATTCGAATAGTTTGAACTATTCGATTGATTCGGATTATTCGAATGATTCGAGTAGTTCGAACTATTAGATTGATTCGAACTATTCGAATGATTCGAACTATTCGAATGATTCAATCTATTCAAATAATTCAAACTAATCAAATAATTCGAACCATTCTAATAGTTTGAACAATTTAAATTTAGTATTTTTTAAAATTAATGATTGCTTAGGTAGCTTATTAAAAATAATAATGCGAACGAAACGCTTAAAATTTCGATGTAAAATTACGTCTTTAATAAATAAAATAAAGTATTTTCCATACAAATTTTGGCAAAACTAATTTAATTTATTTTAGTATGTTATAGGTAACCACTAAAACAACTTTCCAATGTTGTGGATTTAATATTAAAATACACTGAAAATTTTAAATTATCACAAACCTTTTAAAATTACCGCCAAAATCAATTTCTATTTCTGAATAATCAGAAAAAAAAATTAATTCGGGTATTACAATTATTTAAAATATTCAAATCATTCAAATAGTTCGAACTACTAGAATGATTTCAACTATTTGAATAATTCGAATGACTATGGACTATTCCAATAATTCGAACAATTCAAATAATTCGAACTATTTGATTAGTTCGAATTATTCGAATAGTTCAAAATATTTAGAATATTCGGTTTGAAATTCGAATCGAATAATTCGTATTTGATTCGCCTTGAATAATTCGAATATTCGCACACCCCTAAGGTACGTCAATGCTTTATATGATGAACAATATTTCGTTTGTCTCTGCGATGTATAAAAAAATTAAACGAAAACTACAAACTAAAAAATGAAGTTTTTTAACTTACTGATAAAAAAAACTTTCTGTAATTCTGTAGGCCAAAAAACAATCATTTTAAGGTTGCATTTTTTTCCCTACTTACTTGATCTCTATCTAAATATTTTAGATTAAAAAAGTTTATGGTAACTCCTAATTAAATTTACCGGTATGACAATATTGCCATCTTTTTATAATACATGAGTATTACGAAAAACACAAAAACTTACATCTGCCTAAAAATGCATTGGTTTTCTTTTTTTTTTCTTTGGTAAAATTCAGCCATTTAAAATTTGCTAACACCAAAAAGACCTACCTGTAAATTTGGAGGACAGTGATCTAATAGTTCCAACATATGACGAATATTTTGAGCATCTTGGATCACAAAGTTTAATTCCATATCAAACTCGCCCCCAACAAGCTGAAACAAAATTTAATATTAATATTTCATAATAAAACGGTATATTATTAAGAAGTAAGTTTCAAAGCTCAACCCAAATGTAATTTCGACAACTTAACGTTGTCATTTACCAATCCAACAAAGTGTATAAAAACCCCAAGGGTAACCAGCTGTGTTTAAGTAAAATATTCCGGTTAATCTAGACATTCGAAGATACATAAAATTACATCAAGCTGAAAGTAAGTAAAATTGTTTAAAACATAATAAAAAATACCATTTTAAAATTCTCCACCGTTCCGGTACGTGTAAAAAAAATAACTCAAGGTCAAAGGTCAAAAAATAGGTATTTCGCGATTTATTTTCAAAACGGTAAGTTTTATCGTAAAATTACCTTTTTAAAAAATGGTAGATCATAAAACTATCTATAAAAAAGATATCAATATTTTTTTTCCTAAAAGCCACCTTTTCTGAAATATAGCGATTGAAAAAGTTGTAAGCGTCATTGTATGCACAAGTACGTCACGTATACAGGGTGCCACAGATTCGAGTGCATGCATGGGGACCTCGGAAACCGTAAGAGATACGAAGTCGGTTAAATTATGGCAAAGTTGCGCATTTACGTGCCTAAGAACATGCCGATTAGAAAGTTGTAAAATTCGCTGATTTCCTTTTTATTTTTTTCTGACGTTATTTAAAGAGATATGGAAAAACAAAGACACTTTCTTAAGCTCTACAAAATAGCGTTAAGAGATTTTCTGTACGACGTTTCGTTTTCGTTAGACCATCATCAACTTTATTTTTTAAAATACGGACCTGGGTTTTTTATTTAATTTTTTTGGACCTCTTATTATCCCAATTTCAAAAATGTATAACACTTAATATTTATTAACAAATATGGAACGCCCCTATAAGAAATGATGTGCGTTCCTTGTCTTACTCATTGTCTCTTATGGAAAATATGTTTATTTAACAAAAAAATATTAAGTGTACATACATCATTGTAATTGGGATTTTAACTGCTTCAAAAAAATGCAATAAACAATTGAGTGCCGCATTTAAAAAAATAAAGTTGATGATGGTTTAACGAAAACGAAACGTCGTACGGAAAATCTCTCAACGCTGTTTTGTAGACCTTAAAAAGTGGCCATGAGAAAGTGTCTTTTGTTTTTCCATATCTCTTTAAATAACGTCAGAAAAAAATTAAAACGAAATGCGCAACTTTGCCATAATTTAACCGACTTCGTATCTCTTACGGTTTCCGAGATCCCCATGCATGTACTCGAATCTGTGGCACCCAGTATACATCTCTGTAGCTGTAATATAAATAAAAATATTTTTCTATCGGTGATTGTAACTTACATTAAAAATATAAAATATACATAGGTATAACTATAAGAATATCAGGGAAAATGAAATCCAGTCCCTTAATTTATACGCTGGTGTATGTACGGAGCTCCTTAAAAAACTACCTGCTTAGATAAGTATCGATATGCATGTTGTGTTAAAAACACTCAAACTATAAAACAACTGCAATTAGCTTGCCTTTCTCCAACCTCAGTTGCTGCTCATCAACATCTTTGTTGGGTATATAACCAAGTTCAAGTGTATCAGTTAAACCTAAAAGGGTCAGGTTGGAAGTTGGTCAAGAATATATTAGAACCAATTCAGAATTTACTCCCACCTGCGACGGAAATAAGAGCATTTTTTTGCAACTGTAAAAAGGGATGCAGTGCTTAATGTGTTTGCAAAAAAGTTGGACTGTTTTGTTCTCTGGCATGCACCAATGGTCATGCTCTAATGTTGAATCACCAACAGCAGAGGATTCGTTTGATACTGACGAACAGACATGCGATACATCGCTATTGACGCAATTTACTTGCACCCAGGATTAAAAAGAAGGAGATCAAGAAGAAGAAGAAAAAAAAGTAGAAAAAGAAGATCAAAAAGAAGGACAACAAGAAGAAGTAATTGAAGATTATGAATAGGACAAATCCATTTTTCTACTGTTTTTTAATTACCATCACTTTTATTAATTTCAACCCTTGCAAATATCTGTTATTATGTAATAGTTTTTAATTAAACAGAATCACAACAGACCTGGAATAGACCTACTGGGGAAACCACGTTAAAAAAACGCGCTAAGTACACTACCTCAGTGGTGGCGTGGAAGCGTGTGCATACAATGACGCTTACAACTTTTTGAATCGTTATATCTTAGAAACGGTGACTTTTAGAAAAAAAATATATAAATTCCATTTTTAGAGATAATATTATTATGTTCAATTTTTGTTAAGGTTCATTTTACGATAAAACTTAGCGTTTTGAAGAAAATCGCGAAAAAAAGAACATTTTTTTGACCCTTGATCTCGAGTCAATTTTTTTCCACGTACCGGAACGGTGAGGAATTTTAAAATGATATTTTTAAATATGTTAATCAATTTTACTCACTTTTAGCTCAATGTAAATTTATGTATCTTTACTCTTATTTTTTAGTCTAATTTAACCAGACTAAAGCCAAATCGGGATATTTTTTATGTAGCAAAATTGTTTTTATTGAGTTTGCTTGTGGTTAGTAAACTGGTATTAAACATTAAATATACACAAAACTTAACAACTTTCTTTAACATTTTTTTAAATAAATTTCCGGATAATAACAGCAACATCAACAAGTTTAATTTTAATATAATATGTATTTTTCAAAACGCCGGTAAAATTAGATAAACTGTACAACAACTTTAACGATTAATACATTTTTTTTTTGTAAGATAATAAAGCTACACAAAAAAGGAAACTTGTTTAACCAATTTAGTAAAAGTAAAGTTTTTTAATGTAAAATACGACAGACCACAAAAATTATAGAAATAAAGTAAGTGGTAATTTGATTTTTTTAGCAGAACCATTCACCATTTTATGTAAACTTAATCGGTGACACTTTAAGTGTAATACACTTTATATACTATATTTAAAATATCTGTAAGATTATCCCAGCTATTTACTTATTTGTAACTTAAATTACAAGTTCTATCAACCATGGGGTTTGAAAATCGTGATCTAATCCGGAGCAAACACTCTTAAGGGCAGAAAATTGCTTTAGCACTGCTTGTTATTTAAAGGGTGTTACATTTTTACCTTTTATATCCTTGTGTAAATTTACACCAACCAGGACAGCTTAAGATAGTAGAACTTTAAGCGAAACTTTGGTTTTGTTCTTCCTCTTTTAATATTTACTGACAAAAAATGAGTTTAGGGATTATAAATACATTTAAAACTCGATAAAACTTTAACAACCTTCTGTAACAATTCGTTTACCTTTTTTTAATTAAATATAATCTTTCTACAAATTGTGTTTATTTGGGTTTAGCTCAAGTAAAGCAATAAAAAGACTTTGTAGTCATAACCATTTTAATATAGAAGTAATTTATCGCATTTTTGTCCCGACAAACAGTCCCCTAGTTAGCTTTTTTTATAGATTAATAATTTTATTTAATTATTAACATTCGGCAAACCAAAAAACATACGAAGCACTGCGTAGAAATGAAGGTTAATTGTATTAAATGTTATTGAGGTAGTTTTAAATAAGAGCCAGGGGACTGTGCGTAAAATTAAGGGCAAAATAAAAATAAGTATTTTTAGATGTATTATTTAATTAAAAAATAGATTCCTTTGATATTGTCAGTTAAAAGTTTATTACACTTCAAATATTATAAGTATGATTTTTTTTTAAAATATTTCTGAGATAAACACATTTTTTACCATTGGACTGTTTTTAGGGACATGCAGGTGACTGTTCATTGAACATTATAAAAACGTTTTTGATGTTATAAACTTTATTTTATAAGATATTTTACGATGGATGGCGGTAAATTAGGTGACTATCTTTTTAAGTTAAATATAAATTATAAAATGAACTATAGTTTCATATTATATCGGCCCGGGACAGTGAGTTGCCCAGCTTACAGAGAAATACCCATTTATAAAATTTTAATTTTAAAAATAGTTATACTTTTATCAGATAACAAATATTATATTGTTAATGTATATATTGTTATGTTATATTGTAAAATGAGATGCTTTTATAAACGAACCAAAAAATAAGGTACACCAATAGAAAAATAATAACATTATGTCATCACTCTTATGTTATAATTCAAATAATTTTCTAAAGTATTCTTTCAGATTCTAGGGAAAAAGGACACAAGGTATAGTTTCATTTGTTTTTTTTTTATAGAAGAAAATTGACCAAAATGGCCCTTGTTGAAAGACCCCGTAAGTCACTATATTAAAAATGACCACAATTCTTTATATTTTTTAAACTAATTAAATTTAATGAGTTTAGATATTAGAGAACTTACTTATACCTTAAGAGTAAAGGTATTATACGTTATATATTTTTTTTTTAAATTACGTTTGAGATATAAACTAACTAGTCCAATAAACTTTGTTTTAATGAACATGGACAAAATCAGTACTATTTCTGTATTTCTACTGACTAATTAGCTTCACAAACTTTGTTATTTCATGGATCTGAGTTAGCAGAAAGTTTTGCATAACATATTAAAGTCCGCCATGCTCTTTAGACTTACCCACAACTTAATTTAACTAGTGCAAATCTAATTATCATTTATGCCAACTTCATCAAAAACAAAACAGTGGGACTTTAGAAACTGTAAGGCTCTCTCTGTTTCGCTTAAAGTAAATGTAATTACAATTTATTTTTAAAACATATTAACGAAAACTTATACAAAATACGTCTTGATATTTTAGACAATAATCCGTTAATGTTTTTTAAAGTTACTTTCGTAAGTGTTATAATAACTAATTAAGAATTATCACTATTTTAGATAACGTCGTTAGAAACTATAGCCAATGCTTGTTAAAAATATTTGAAACTATTAAAAAAGTTTTCCACAACTAATTTTTCATTACCTTGATATTTACTTAAAACGTATGTTCCTTGCCGGGTTTAATAAGGAAATTCAAGGATAAAACATCTACGCGTTGACCCACGCGGCCAAATTCGCAGTTAATAAAATTTTGTTTTGATGTGATAGAAACGAAAAAGTAAGCAAGCGCATGTAAGAAGAAAAAAAAATTGAAACTATTCAATTAAATAAATTAATTCGTTTTTTATTTTATTAAAACCTTTCTTGTATTTTACGGTGATGTCAAATATGTAATTAATAATTTATTAAAAAAACAACTCAACAAAAACCGATTGAACTTATTGATATTGTCTATCAACAATGACAAAATTTTGGTTTTAAGGTGTCCACTTTAGAATTTTTAAAATATAGACTTTTTTGCATTTTTCACATCCTTGGACCTATAAAAATCACCTTCCAAAACATTTTTAATAAATTTAAATCCTAACGCTGAAAAATAAGTGTTTGCATGCTTTTAGGTAATGTATAAAATAAAAAAAAAACCCTAAACGCGTTTTTCTTGAAATGATGAAAAATATTTATATTTTATGTATATATCTATTAAAAGTTGGGATTTTTTTTTAAATTAGTGTTTTTTTAGCCTTCTAAAGTGGACTAGTACCTCTTAGGTCAGTTTGGTTTAAACCATCGTAAAAGTGGTTCTAAAAATCCATTAACGTGCCATTATGTTTAACACAATTTTTAAGAATCAAGTACTTTTAAAATTTTATTAACGGTAAAGGGTTTAAATACTTTTTTAAACCGATTTCTAATTACCCTTTAAATTGATCTGTTAATATATACTCTTAACGTATTTAAAAAAGAAATATCACTTTATGAGCTTGGAGGATTAAGACGTTAATATTTGAAAAGAGTGTTAGGAATATCTCTTTCGTGAAAAGGAAAAACCTAGTAAGTCTATTTTTGGACAAATTCAGGAGCTTTATATAATCTAAATCCGTTAGGTTGTGTCTATGTACTGATACTTCTATTGCATGATTATCATAACAGATAAAACGATTATATGTAAAGATAATCATGAAATTGGAGTACCACCATAAAGGTAAAACCTTACAGATTCAGATTATACAAAAACCTCAAATTCGCAAAAATGAACTTACTAGCTTTTACCTTTTTACAGCGGTAACATTTGCAACCAAACCGCTTTAGTGACTTGACTTTAGATATGTTAGTGTTTTTAAGGGCCTACTTTCTTTTAATAAGCAAAACGTAAAAAGAATAATACGTAAAAATGTTTGTTATTTTTATGGTTTTTAATATATTTTTTCCGTATGTCTGCATTTTTGTCTGCTAAGGCTAATGTTAGATTTTTTAATAAAAATATTATTAGGGTTTCCAAACTCAAAAATTAAAAACCCTGCTTTAAATATACCTAAAATTTCTTTACCTCTATAATAAAAATATTTTAATATAAAGACCTTAAATCTCAAAAATATTGTACCTATCTTAATAAAATAATAATAACTTTTATTCAAATAAATTTATTTTATATCAATGGCAAATAATATTTTTTTGGCTCAAAACATAATTTAATGTGTTTTAGAATCTACTAATATATAACAATTTAAAAGCATTTCCTAAAAAACATCTTTTTTTTTTAATAAAGGTAACATATTTTTCTTGTCTTTTAGAGAACAATGGTAAAATACTCTTAAAAACACCTTGTATACTGTGTAGAAAACAATTTAATATTTATTGTCCTGTGGCTACCATTTCTGTGCCATTGGAAAAATACTGCAACCTGTAATTGCACACTAGGGAACCTTTAAAATACATTGACAATTCTATAGCCAAGGACCCTAAAGCAAAATATGGACATAGATTAAGGTCAGGTGATTTTGGAAAGAGTTTGTTTTTTTTTAATTAAACAGAAATACTACTTTTATATTCTATGTCACTGGAGACATAATTATTATAATTCAGGTAAGGGTAAAGATTATGGGTTTTTTATACAGTTCATTAAATTTACAAACTCGTATCTATAGGTACAGGGTCTTTAATTATATTTACATGGCATCTGAAACCTTTATTTTTGAAGATAGAAAAAAACGTTATACATAAAAATTGTAGGTTTTTTTCCATACTATCCTTTAAAATTATCAGTAATAAAATATCGCAATAAAAAATGAAAAAATATGGGCAACATCAACTTTTTTAAATGGAACACCCTCTATATTATGAGGTACAACGAAAGATTGTTTTTCATATATATATATATATATATATATATATATATATATATATATATATATATATATATATATATATATATATATATATATATATATATATATATATATATATATATATATATACACATATACATATACATATACATATATATATATATATATATATATATATATATATATATATATATATATATATATATATATATATATATATATATATATATATATATATATATATATATATATATATATATTAAACCATAAGAGACAATGCGTAAGATAAAGAACGCACATCATTTCTTATAGGGGCGTTCCATATTTGTCAATAAATATTAAGTGTTATACATTTTTGTAATCGGAATAATAAGAGGTTCAAAAAAATTAAATAAAAAACCCAGGTCCGTATTTAAAAAACGCTGTATTGTAGAGCTTAAAAAGTGGCCATAAGAAAGTGTCTTTTGTTTTTCCATATCTCTTTAAATAATGTCAGAAAAAAATAAAAACGAAATGAAAAAGCTACCGTGTTAGCGAAACTAGTCGCATAAGAAATAAATATTTTCTCATAAGTTTCAAATATAGTGGAATTTTAGTACAAAGTGTATTTTCATTTTCCGTTAAAATTAAAAAAAAAAAAAAAACGAAATCAGCAAATTTCGGACTTTTCCGGATATCTCTGGAAGTACTCGGAATTTTACAACTTTCTAATCGGCATGTTGTTAGGCACGTAAATGCGCAACTTTTCCATAATTTAACCGACTTCGTATCTCTTACGGTTTCCGAGATCCCCATGCATGCACTCGAATCTGTGGCACCCTGTACATATATATATATATATATATATATATATATATATATATATATATATATATATATATATATATATATATATATATATATATATATATATATATATATATATTACACATTGATAATATTTGGGAGAACCATTTTTGAGATGTATTAGCTTTAATTATAAATAAATAAAAAAAAAACATATTATTATCAAGAAAGACATGAAAACAATAAAATTATAAAATTGATGTCTCGATATTGTAAAAAGTTGAAGTTAATCATTTTAACTATTAGGAATAATTCATATTGCCTTTTTTGTCGTTGGGCTACTTAAAACAACAAAAAATCACTATTGTCTTCTTCATGGCAATAATAATAATGTGACTACAGTGCAAAGGGAATATCATTTATAATATCCTTAACAACGGGCACCAATTTTAGACACTATTAAATACAGCGTAACGAAGTTTAGTGAATGGAAAAACTTAAAAGTGAAGAAAAGGACTGTAGTACGAAATAAAAACGAAGATTTGGAAATCCTCGTTTTTTTTTCTAGGATAATTATTATACTTTTTCTACTGGGCTAGCACTAACTACTTTTAATAATATTAGAAAATCTTGACATATCAATCCCTTTTGCGGCATCTGGACCTAATAAAACAAATTATAAAATTTATGCAACCTTAAAATATTACAAATTTCATCCTTATAAATTTATGTCCGTCCAGAATCTTTCTGAACAAACCATGAGGACCGACCTGAGTATGCATTGGAAATAACCAGATTTATGCAGCACGATGCAGAGTTTTTAAATAAAACTCTATTTACCGACGAGTTGTCCTTCACTATAGCAGGCATGTTTAATTAAAAAAATTAACATTATTGATCCAGAGAAACCCTTCACCAAATTTCAAATTCAGCAACATAACAATGTATAGCTTCCATGGCTATCTTGATGCTAATTAAAACTTTTTTGCAATTTATTTATATTTTGAGCGAAAAAATCTTAAAAATGGTTCATCCAAATATCATTAATGTATATATATATATTTAAAATACAAAAAAAGATCTAACGTTATAATGCATAATATACAGGGTGTTCTATTTAAAAAAGTTGAAGTTTCTTATATTTTTTCATTTTTTAACGCGATATTTTTTTACTGATAATTTCAAAAAATAATATGGAAAAAACCACAACTTTTATATAAAACATTTTTTTCTAACTTAAAAATCAAAGGCTCCAAATGCCACGTAAATATAATCAAAGACCCTGTACAGCTACTAGTACCGGTATGTGTTGTTTTATTTTGAAAAATGCATTGAATGAAGTGTCCACATTGTTCTCTTTGCTGTATGTGGTTCTAAACTAAATAGCTTTTTCTAACTTCTCGTAAATACCAGGGTATAGTAATTTAAATTACAAAGATAGCGGCACGAGGTATCTCTAATTATTCATCCATCCAACTAATTTAATTTAAAGTATATCGTTAACTTCCAGCTAAATCTAATTGATATGTATAACATATGGTCATTGTAGCATATTTTAGCACTAAGAAGCTTGTTAAATTAATTAGTAAGTAAACCTATGAATATTACATTCAAAGAAACAAAATTAAACGCTTACTGGATAAGCTGTAAATGCTTTTTCGAATTGAAACTACATATTGCAAGTAACAGATGCAAAAGTGCGTTGATGTTTCGGATGTAATTTCTTTGACCTAGCTAAAAACATGAATTAACTACAACAATACACTTGGTGCTATATAAATAATTAATATGCACCAAAGATAAAGATAATGTTTTTTGCTTCTATATCCCAGGTATTTATATTTTTTAAAATTAAATTTTAAGGGGAGATAGACATTTGAACACTTCCTAATAATATATTTTTTATGGGGATAACAATTAAATACAGGACTTTTTTTAATATATTGTAGTTTACAGTTTTAAATATCTGAAAAATACAAAAAACACAGTTATTATTTTTTATACATAAAATTGTTGTTACGTCAAAAGCCTTAAATTTAAACTAAAACTCTTATTTTTTAGACCAAAAATGTATGAATTTCCATATGCGCCACAAAAAAAAAACATTTGTTACTAAGCACAAAAATATAGTGGAGGCAAATAACTTTTTTTAAACTTGCGGTTTCACCTAAAAAACATTTTGGAAAACCCTTTAAAAAATAAGCACTATTTATATTTTAGTGACAAATCTGTTACCTTCCTTAGGGTTTAAAACAAAATTAAATTATGCAAACATTAAACAAAAACCAACATTAATTAGAGTAGAGTTTTTTCTAATGCTCGAAGCCTGATAATGATTAGTACTTCGACATAAAGAAGGGTTATAGGTTACCAAATAAGCTGTTACACGAAAAGGAATTATTTCGGTTTTAGGGTAATTGGTATAAAATCATTCTTTTTTAATTAACTTAGTATTCAATTAATTAATAACTACTCTAACATGAGCTTTTAAATGTAATATTAAACTCTAAAACAGAATACACAATATGCCTCCAAGGGACACCATGTTCGTTATAGTTTGTAAAGTTAGACGTAATTTACATTATACACTTAATTTAATTGATACAAAACACATAAACAGGTGGATATAATTATATATTGATGTTAATACTATAGTTTTTTGTTGTTTTCTGAAATAATGTTTTTTTAATGAATAGAGCGCCCATGCTCATTCGAAGACAAAAGTATTTGAATCTTGCCGGATATTATGATTTTCTTGATTCAAATGCTTTTGTATCCGAATACTATATCTTCTAATATACTTAAGTATGTGACTACTTAGTAGGTATTCGAGTCAGTACTCGAGTCAGCCTGACTCAGTACTCACTAGTTTACGTAAGCCACCTGCCTACAGCTGTTGTGTTGTATAGTGTCGAAAAATGGCAGATGTTTGCTTGCTTCATATTACAAGTTGAGACTCTTCTAGTCATTAGAGATCCGTCTAATTGCTTTACCTTATGTAATTTTGCTGTCAGTTCTCACATATGATCCTGTAACTTTCCATTTCAGTTTTACTTTTCCTTTGGTATTCTAAAGGAAGATCGTATTGTCTAATGTCGTTTAAGAGCTGTTATGATATCATGTTTACGTCAAATTCTTATTTTTCTAAGTGCATACTTCTGGACATGCCATTTTCCCTGATTGTATCCCTTGTAGCTCCGAAGAACGTTTTTTACTAGTGATTATTAAAAATATATTTTTAATAATTCCAAAATATGCTATAAAATTATAAAAGAAAATAGAATGAGTATATTTAAGTTCATTTATTCCAGATTAAATAAAATTATAATAAAAATAAACACTTAAAGTTGCACAAGTAAATAATAATTTAGATATAACTAATGAACGTATTTTATTTTGTATTAACAAAATATTCTGGCACATAACTTTTTGATATCGAGTTTGAACTTCGTGAATACTACTATGTATATGCGAGGCATAATCTTAAATCTTCTTCCTCTTTTTCGCTGGGAGCCGTCTTGATTAACTACCGGAGGCAGCGTAACCTCTTGGGCTTTTTGTGCCTAATCTCCCATTATCTTTTATATCAATCCTCCCATTAGTCTTGTTCCTTCTACAAGTCTGTATAACCCCGAGACTGGTTGGTTGATATATTCGTCTGGGCTCATTTCCGGTTGCCCAGATAATGCCTGTCTTTTGTGATTCAATGCTTTACATTCTTACAGGATATGGTAGGCTGTTTCTTCCCCATCGTCGCACATTCTGCAACTTGGGTTCCCATTGTATGAACCTATCTTGAGTAGGTGTCCTTTTAGGTTATCATGCCCTGTTAGCAACCCTACTGTGAGGCGAAGTGTTTTCCTACTTTGTCTGAGTAGTTCTATCTTCGTTCTTTTGGATGGGCCTAACCTTAAATCTGGAACGGCATTTAGTTTATTGCGATGCTTATTTCTGAAAAAAATATATGAAAACAAAGTTGGTTTTACAAGGTCAGTACTTGTAAATAGCGAGAAAAACGTAAATGCTACGTCAAACAATAGCTTAAATTTCGCTTTAAACTAAGATTTCAAAGTGGCTAATTACTGAAAGTTTAGGCATTTTTTTTTTAGGATTGACCGGCACTTACTTTTAATTTGTAATACCAATATTATTTTTTTCGCCATAAAAACATTATTTTTACGTACCCCCAAACAACTTATCGCGTATCCCGGGTTGGGAATCACTGATGTAGAAAGGTGTAGCGTTTAGAATGTTTTACTTAAATTCTTTAATTTGTTGATGTATAGCTGTTTTATTGTGGGTGACTTATAGACATTCAGTTTTAGAGCTTTTGTTATCTTATGAAGTATTTCCTCTCGGTTGTTTTCGTCGGTATGTTTTATTAATCTGAAAATCGGTATGTTGGCGACATCTTGCATTTATAAGGTATAATGATATATAGTAGACTGTCAGCCCATTGTAGAAATAACCTTTTGAAAACTTTAACGAAAGTCGATGTCGAGCTTGGCCCTTAGGACGACAGACTTACATGTATGCCGATAATTTTTATAGTTGGCTGACGGTCTTATAGGAGTCAACATCCAGCTATCTGTTTGTGCGGTGGTGGATACTGCTTATATACAACTAACAGATAAAAAACACCAGGCAAAAGCTTATATAGGCAACTTATTCTAAAAATGTAAAATTCTTTTGTAGGAAGGTAAAATGGGAAGTTATTGTTAAATATTTTTTTAAATTTTAATATTTAAGTAAGTTTTTAAAGTGCTTTAAAATAAAAAGATGTAATATTTTTATCGACTTTATAGATGTGTTTTTGTTAATCGTAGCAATAATTATTAAATTTGCTATTCTTTCATATGTCAACAATCGAAATTCTGTAAAGGATATTGATTACCTAAATGCTAAACTATGTAATTAAAGAGAGTGGTAAGTTAAAAGTTGAGAAGTTACCTTTTTCTGTTACTTAGTCTAAAATAAAAGATAAAAAGTGGTTTAAGATACCTAGAAAGTGGGAACAATCTTTTCCCTTAAGGTACCGCGTCTAAAAATTTCATTACTTTTGTCCTTATAAGGTTACTATTGTAAATGCGTAAAAATTATAACTTGGGATTTTTAATTGCCCTGAACGCCTTGGGATCTCTAGATAATAAAAAAATAATGTTTTATTTTTGTCTGTCTCTCTGTCAGTTGGTTTTTCTGTATGTTGCCGCCACGAAGGAAATAAGGAACTAATTTCATGCTATACGTGTATTTTAATTCTTTTTGTTTTTTTTTTTTTTAAATACAAACCTATGATTAGCCTTATAATTTAAACACTTCCTTGATTCTTTTCTGATTGCTACTAATTCCGCAGTGTACTCTAATGTATTTGGAAGCAACGGAAATTTAAAGGATTGTGGAGTGATGGAACGAAGAAATCGCAATAAGACTTATAGGCCGTAATTAATTTGCACTTTTCACTAAAATCTATAAGACATTTGAAATTTACAAACTAGCTTTAAGTCTAGAAATACTGGAAAAGGAAGATTTATGAAAAATTTTGTTTCAAAGTTTCTACTAGTTTTGATCGGGTTGTGGTTTATATGATTTAGATCCGAAACGATACAAATATATAAAGAACAAGAGCACAAAAGCACATTTTAAAATATGCACGCTTTGTTATTCGCTCTGGCAGTATAAAATAATGATATAATCTTGGTGTTCATAGAAGCTGGAGTTATGAGAGTAGGGAGAGTTAGTGCGTTTGGCATCCACCACCACCGGTGGAGCTTTATATCTCGAAATCTTGACGTCATTTAAAAGTTAGGAATCTTGGGCGAGGTTTATTTTAGAGTATTGCGCATGCGCTAAAAAATGGCGACTGTCAGCTGTCAAATACCAAATGTCAAACGTCATATGTCAAAACCATGTGACTTAGAAAATCTAGGGATCTTGGGTGAGATGTATTTTTGAGTATTACGCATGCGCTAAAAAAATGGCGGCGATCAAATGTCAAATGTCAAATGTTAAACGTCATATGTCAAAAACCATGTGACTTAGAAAATCTAGGAATCTTGGGCGAGGTGTATTTTAGAGTATTGTACATGCGTGAAAAAAAAAATGGCGACAACCAAATGTCAAATATCAAATATCAAACGTCAAACGTCAAAAACCATATGACTTGGAACCTGTTTACGTGGATGAGATATATTTTAGAGTATTACACATGTTCAGTAAAAATGGTGGCAGCCACCGCCCAAATGTTAAATGTCAAACGTCATATATCAAAGACCATGTGACTTGGAAAAGTTAGGCTATGTGTATGAGATATATCTTAGGGTCTTACGCATACGTTAAAAAATGGTGGTGATCAAATGTCAAATGTTAAACGTCACACGTCAAAACCATATGACTTAGAAAAGTTAGGTTACGTCTATGAGATATATATTAAGGTCTTACACAAGCGTTGAAAAAAATGGTAACTATTAAATATTAAACATCAAACTTCAAACGTTAAACGGTAAACACCGAATGCTCTAGAAAATGATTGTTATGTATAGGATATTTATACCAAGACCTTTGAGTGATTTGCGTAAACGCGAAACCTTTAAGTCATACCGTTTGGATGCTAACGACTAAAATCGGAATTTAACCCTGATGATGAGCCTAAGACGTTCAGCTTAAATTTTTAAAATTAATGTAACGTTGTATCTGTTGACGCTTAATGGGAATAAAACATAGTTAAAGAATAATTGCTAACGCCAATAATATAAAAAATGGTGTATGTCAATATCAAGCGCTTTTGATCAAAAGTCAAATATATAGCATAAAACCATTTTATCAAACACCAAACGTAAGGTGTTAAATATGTAGACATCCTCCGTTGAAGGGGCCGCTATCAAAATTTCAATATATTAAAGAAAAATTAATAATAATGAATAAATAAGATTGTTAAGCTAAACTTTTATGAGAAAATAATAACTTAAAAACAAAACTGATTCCCACGTTCTGTATTCCCACAAAAATAATAAAAGCAAAAAGTAAATATATTTTTTCCTAAGTAATGACATCAACAAGTTCACAAATAACAAAATTGTTAACAATAAAAATAACAAAGCTGTTTTGCATTCCCACACCTCAGCGGAAATAACAAACGATAAACAAAATATTATTTACAAAGTTGTAGATTACCATTTTTAGTAAGAATTATATTTTTAAAGTTTTGTTTAAAAATGTAAACATATACTATTTATCAACAAGACCTTTAAACAAAACTGATTCCCACTTTCTGTATTCCCACAAAAATAATAAAAGCAAAAAGTAAATATATTTTTTCCTAAGTAATGACATCAACAAGTTCACAAATAACAAAATTGATAACAATAAAAATAACAAAGCTGTTTTGCACTCCCACACCTCAGCGGAAATAACAAACGATAAACAAAATATTATTTACAAAGTTGTAGATTACCATTTTTAGTAAGAATTATATTTTTAAAGTTTTGTTTAAAAATGGAAACATATACTATTTATCAACAAGACCTTTTAATTATACCCAATCAGCACCGAGTAATTGATCTATATTTAGTAGCAAGACCTTTTAATTATACCCAATCAGCACCGAGTATTTGGTCTATTTTTAACCAATCAGCGTTCTCCATTTTAACCAATCAGCAGCGGGGAGTATAATTTCCGAACGTGCTCCTAATTGTTGAATACACTCTATTTTCCTTTATTCACAGCTTCTCAAAAGTTAACTCTTGACAAATAAGTATTTACTTTATAGTGTACAGAGTGTTATGAAAAAATACGCTAAAAGTGTAAATTGTATTCGGTTAAAATTCACATTGCACATACCAAACCCCTGGGTCGAAATGATAATTAAGATAGTTCTAGAATATTCGATAGTGGTAGGGATAAGACATACATACAAAAACAGAAATAAAACAAGTTAAACATATACCATATGGAACTTTATTTTGATAATTTAACAGAAGTTACAGTTAAACAAAAAATATCATCAGAAACTATAACATTCTGAATTGTGTTGGTCTATATTTGTTACCAATATTCCATATATCCTCGAACGTTACTTCTTTAGCCTCGCGAAAGCGCAGCCATCCTCCACCAAACGGAAACTGTCTTGAGGAAAATGTAACACCTATTTTGTCATCGGAGTCAACACCCTCTACACCTTTTTCAATAACCTGATTTATAGCATCTTTTACCCAACGTATAGGCTCTTCGTCTGCAGGCACAGGTATAATCCGGAATTCTATAGCACGACGAGTAAGATTAAATTTTTCCGTCTTATCGACAATGTCTTTAATCAAAATAAACTTCTCCATCTGCTCTTCCTTACTATCTAATGCAAACTGAAATAATCAGCAACGGTAAACCACATTTACACCTTTCTCTCTATATAGATTCTCTGTTATTGCAAAAAGCCAAATTCAGGCAGCAGTTATCATGAACGATGAGAGGAAAAACATCGAATATATCAAAATAAAATTTCCTAGCGTATTTCCACGCATCAGCGCAAATAACAAAAACGATAAAATAAAAAAATAATTAAAGAAATAAAACACAAAAAGAGTTGTTATTTATTCATTTATTAACAATATTTTCTCATAATCATCTAATTATTTAGCAGAATTTATTATATAAATCTTAAACATATAGCAATTAGATTCATTAACATTTAAATTACATATATTTCTACCTATAGTCATCAAGTGTTTTTTAGTTGCAGAAGAGACATAAGCACGATACCCGAAATTATCGTAAAAAGACCTAAAATCTAAATGTTTCAACACTTCTAACCTATAATTAATCAAGTTCTTAACTCGATTTAAACAGTTCATTTCCAACTCTGATTTGAATTAATACGTTTATTCGGATTAAAACCCCATCTGTGTGCACTAGTAAGGAGTAAAATTTCCTTGTATCGTTCCAGATCTTTGGTGTTATATCCTTTAGGTTCCTGCTTTGTTAATAACTCCATTAGTCCTTTCGATAAAACATATTCCATATTTTCTATTACTAGAACATTATCATTAATTTCGGCAGGTGAATGACCTATAAACCATTCGTTTTCATTTCTTCTGAAGCCATATACAGCCTTGGATGGCATAGACAAAAGTTCAAACATAGCCGTACGGTTCGACATGTTGTTGAATAATGACACCAAAACCTATGTTCATACGTATATATAGAACACTTAATACTAACGTAAACAACACGTAAACAATACGTAAACAGTACGTAAACAATACGTAAACAATACGTAGACTAGTTGTTCGAGATGTTGTTGAATAATGACACCAAAATCTATGTTCATACGTATATATAGAACACTTAATACTAACGTAAACAACACGTAAACAATACGTAGACAATACGTAAACAATACGTAAACAATACGTAGACTAGTTGTTCGAGATGTTGTTGAATAATGACACCAAAATCTATGTTCATACGTATATATAGAACACTTAATACTAACGTAAACAACACGTAAACAATACGTAGACAATACGTAAACAATACGTAAACAATACGTAGACTAGTTTTTTATGTTTTAAACTTATGTTTTTTATGTTTCAAACTTATGTTTTTTTATGTTTCAAACTTATGTTTTTTTATGTTTCAAACTTATGTTTTTTTATGTTTCAAACTTATGTTTTTATGTATTAAACTTATGTTTTTTATGTTTTAACCTTATGTTTTTTTATGTTTATTATATGTCTTTATACTAGGTATAATAAAAGAACATTACCAAAACTGTTTGTTTTATTTCACTCTAGGATATGGGAATTAAATTAGAGATTTACTAATATGTAAAAATTGCAAAATTGGATATCAAACTCTTCTTAAATACACATTTATTTTTTTAATAACGACTTATTATTTCTAATCCTCTAAACTAATTGTTAGATATATTTATTGTTTATACAATACAGATAGTTAATGTGTCTTAAAAATAAATACAATTCACATTTTGTCAAAGATAGGACATCTTCACTAGCCATATCCAAAACCTTCATTCCGTGACCATTCCTTCCATTCCAATAGTGTATGTAAAAGTGATCATTTAAGTAAAATTGTGTATCAAAACAATTGGTATTGATAAGCTCGAACACGTCTAAAAACTGATGAAACTCGTCGTTAGAGAATTGCAGCCTGGGATGTCCAAGATAGGTAAGAACAACTTTGTTTAATTTAAACAATACTCTAATATTTACGCTAACGTTATAAACTTTGAATGGCGTAATTCTCTTTGATAGACTCGGTTCTTTTCTAAATCTTGAAGTAGATTTAAAAATATTGTTCATATTTTCAAGACTTTAAAATTTTAATATAAAACTTTTTCTATTTTGATTCGATGATATTTTTTGAGGTTGGGTGACAACTGTTTCGACATAAGATTGATTGAGGAATGACAAGTTTAAATAATTAGGTAATGTTATTTAGATTCTGGTTTTCAAACTTGCCTCTGATTGAAAGTTTGAATTTGCTCTAGAGTAAACTATAAATTCCTAGTTCTGTGTCGACTTTCTTAACTGTAAAGCAAGACGTTTGTATATTATATCAATAAAAAAGTTAGTAAAGTGGTTCTACCAGAACAAGTGATTTCCTATGTTAACGAAGACGTAAAAATCCCGATGTATCTCTAGCATTTTTGAAGAAATTTAGCCGTTATATTAATTGGAATAAAGTCATACGCAGTGAAGCATCTCGGGAAACTGATACATTTTCTCCTGTTTTCCTTTACTTTGCTGAAAAAACATGTTTAGCCAAACCGTGGCTCAATAAGAAGCTGAGAAATTGTTTTACGATTCAATGTTCGTTAAAGGATGATGATGATGATGATGAAAAACCAATTCCGGTCGATGATTTCAGCCGAATAAACAGCTCTGTAATATATCAGTTAAATAAAAAGAACTTGACTCCTCGAGAAATTCGCTATATGGAAGCAGTTCTTGGAGTTTACTTTGCTTTAAGGATAAAAGATACAGCGCGAAGAAACACGCAACTCTATCTTTATATACCTTCAGATTATATAAAATTGTGGTCCTGGCCCATCACAGAAATATGCTGAATGCTTCCCCCGTATCGATCTCGGTTTATATAAAGTTGAAGAAGATGGTGCATATAAGTGTAGGATTTCAATATCTCACTCCTATAGTTGAAACATTAGTGGATTCTAATGCTAAGAGAGAAGGATTGACTCTGTGATATTTAATTGAAACTCGTTATCTAAATACTTGGTATGGATCACGTTACGACTGTTGAGAAATTGATGAAACGAGATTGGCGTTCTAATATGGCAAAGTGTTCTATTTGTCTTCAACATCGATCTCTCTATGAAGATGATAAAAAGAGAAGCGGCAATTTCTGGTAGAAAAATAGATAGAACCTGTTAGAAGTCTTCCTGGATTTAAGTGCCCTTCGTATTGGGATCCAACACGTCTAATTCGACCGTTAGGAAACGTATCTTCAATCGCATCTGACAAAGAGTGGTTTCTCTCTCAAACATTTTCGCAGCGTAGACATTAAAAAGAAAAAATCCATTAAAGTCTATGAAACCAAACAAAATTTAAAGTTGTTCGAAAGTGATGACTGGGTCTTATTCCTTAAAATTAAGAATAAAGGTTATTCTTCTACCTATGGAGATATGAAACTGCTTAAACAAACCTTTAGTTAATCAACGGAGTGAGGAGAAAATGTATGTGAGAAGACGTATCTTGGTAGCTTTTAGTCGAGCTGTAGCAATGACGAGTGAATCTTCCTCTGATGATTGTGGTGATATTTCTACTTGTTGGGAATATTTAGATCAAATGACGTTGACAACTAGAAAAGATATTAAGAATGAAACGAAGTTTTTGGGGGAAGTTTATCTATCAGTACGTCATTTCAATATTATCATCGGACTTAGTGTTGCGAGAGACATGTCTCCAAGTGTAAAAATTGTTAACACATTGTTTAACTTAGCATTAGAACAGATTTCTATATCGCTAAACTATAGGGGTTGGTATTAATTCCTAGAGGTCGCTACTAAACTAATTGATTCGGATAATAGCGTTGTGGAAACTTTCCATTCTGACAATTTTATCATATGGACTGCAACATTCTTGGGGGAACGTATACTTGAACTTAAAAGTAAGGAGACTGATAGTGCTGTGTGTTTTAGAGCTTTAGATATTAAGGCATTTATCGATGTTGTTCATATAATTAATTTTAGAATAGAATTACTTGAAAAACTTAATTTTAGATCGTTTTATGATGATTTTTTAAATGATGTAAAATCGTATGTTTTGAGTGATGAGAATGTGTTGTGAGTTATGTTTAAGCGAACGAGATTATTATATGCTAGAATTTATCTATTCCTATCCTGATAAAGTGAATGATCACTTTCAAATACTATGTAATGAAAAAATAAAGGAATAAATAACAACTTTTTGTGTTTTATTTTTTAGTTAAGTTTGAAACTATACAGAAGCGATAGAGCAATAATATTGTCTGCTGATAACGATATCATTATAATAGGCTTATATTGAGTATTTTCCACATTCCGCTCTTGACTATGGCTGTATTCAATGCATCTTACGTCATCCTAGTTGCTCTCCTGCATAATGTATTTTACATATACATGCCTCCAAATGTGATGGATGCTTATGTTCAATTAGAAGCAGAAAATTATACGTCGAATAATACTTGGATTAAGTTAATTTATGAACCGATACATGGAAATAGAACAGTTGCTCTCAAATTTTACATTCCTACATCAGACTATCTACGTTATAAAGTAAAATTCCACTTCAGAGACGAGTCGTGGGGAGAAAGTGCTGAATGGAGAACGATTAGTACTAGAAATTCAACTGTGACTGCTGCTGTTGTAGCCGATAATGAAGACAGCTTCTTTTGTATGCTATTATTCATAACTGTAGTATGCATTATTATACTTGTAAAACTAGTTTATCAAGTTACTGTAAATATTTATAGATTAAAATAAAAATGGTTTTTCCTCGTTGTTATTGTATTTTTTTTATTTCTCGAATGTTCTAGAACTATTATCAAACAACATCTTCATTTAGCTTTAAATTCTAGGAAAATTAATACTCATGTCGAATACTACAAAAGATGTGTTTAATCTGGTTATAAGACTCGAGGTTGTTTTAACTTTAGCGATAAAACTTGTGATTAAGTTGTTTTTTAATTAGTTGAGAAACAGAAGGCTTGCGGTTAACTTGTTTTTGACTTGTAAATATGCCTTTCTGCAAACACTGTCAACATTGAGATAACTTCTAATAGACATTATCGAACAAATAAACATAAGGAAAATGCTCGAGAAGATGTTCGAACGGGTGTTAAACTAATTAGAAATGCTTTTAACAACCGACTTGTTACATATCAACTAACTTCAAGCAATAATTTTACCGATATTAAGGAGTATTTAGAAGACTTGAGGAATGATATTATAATGCTTTTAACTGAGCTACTTCAAAAACATGATTGCTTAAAAGTTAATATGGAGCTTTATGGTGTTTACTTATTACCAACACGTGAAACTACAGACATTAAATCCTTCAATTCGCGATATGTAGTGATATCGCAATCAACCGATCTCGGGAATATATTTGATGAATTCCAGTCTATATTGCTTAAGAAGGCTCATGACTTTGCCGAATCTGAAAGCGGTTGGGCATTGTCTAAAATCTTGTATCTCGAGCTGAATGCAGCTAGTGGTGGGGGGTGCTAATAAGGAAGCAGGCATTCTTACATCAGTCACTCGTTCGTCATGTCTACTCTGGAAAGCATTATGGAGCCCTCTCCCTGCGAGGAATATTTGGATGAAATGTTTTTAAAAAGTAAAGAAGACATTTATCGAGAAAAAAGGTTTTTGTGTGAAAGTAGTTATGTAGTTAAAAACTATACAGTTGCAGTTGGAATAAGCGCAGCACGAGGAATGTCTCCCAGTGTGAAACTAATTAGCAACTCGATGTCTGATCAGTGTCTTAAACTATCCTTCGACATCACCGATTGGTATGAGTTTGTGGAAATTGTTAATCAAATGACGTCTACCGATGACTTTTCTAAAGTGTTTCCATCTGAAGAATTTGTTATATCCAGTGCCTCTTTTACTGATGAAAAAACAATTAAACTACAAGGATATAAGAATGTTATCTACTTTACTAGTGCAGATATTGAATCTTTAAACAGAGTTACGGACTTGATTAATTACAGACTAGAAGTGTTGAAACGTTTTAGATTTTTAGGTCTTTTTACGACAACTTTTTGCGTTATGCTTATGCTTTTTCTGCAACTAAAGAAAGTTTGATAACTATAGCTAGAAACATGTGCAATTTAAATATTAATGAATATAATTGTTATATGCTAGAATTAGTACAATATAATCCTGATAAGTTATTAGATGATTATGAGAAAATATTGTTAATAAATGAATAAATAACGACTCTTTGTGTTTTATTTCTTTAGTTATATTTATTGCTTTTGCTATTTTTAAATTGAGAGGGTATAAGAATGCTCTGTACTTTACTAGTACAGATATTTATTGTTTAAATCGAGTTAAGAACTTGATTAATTATAGGTTAGAAGTGTTGAAACATTTAGATTTTAGGTCTTTTTACGATAATTTCGGGTATCGTGCTTATGTCTCTTCTGCAACTAAAAAACACTTGATGACTATAGTTAGAAATATATGTAATTTAAATGTTAATGAATCTAATTGCTATATGTTGGAATTTGTATAATAAAATTCTGCTAAATAATTAGATGATTATGAGAAAATATTGTTAATAAATGAATAAATAACAACTCTTTGTGTTTTATTTCTTTAATTATTTTTTTGTTTATCGTTTTTGTTATTTGCGCTGATGCGTGGAAATACGCTAGGAAATTTTATTTTGATATATTCGATGTTTTTCCTCTCATCGTTCATGATAACTGCTGCCTGAATTTGGCTTTTTGCAATAACAGAGAATCTATATAGAGAGAAAGGTGTAAAGGTGGTTTACCGTTGCTGATTATTTCAGTTTGCATTAGATAGTAAGGAAGAGCAGATGGAGAAGTTTATTTTGATTAAAGACATTGTCGATAAGACGGAAAAATTTAATCTTACTCGTCGTGCTATAGAATTCCGGATTATACCTGTGCCTGCAGACGAAGAGCCTATACGTTGGGTAAAAGATGCTATAAATCGGGTTATTGAAAAAGGTGTAGAGGGTGTTGACTCCGATGATAAAATAGGTGTTACATTTTCCTCAAAACAGTTTCCGTTCGGTGTGAGGATGGCACAGCTTTCGCGAGGCTAAAGAAGTAACGTTCGAGGATATATGGAATATTATTAGCAACATAGACCAACACAATTCAGAATGTTATAGTTCTGATGATATTTTTTGTTTAACTGTAACTTCTGTTAAATTATCAAAATAAAGTTCCATATGGTATATGTTTAACTTGTTTTATTTCTGTTATTGTATGTATGTCTTATCCCTACCACTATCGAATATTCTAGAACTATCTTAATTATTATTCAAACCCGAGGGGGTTTGGTATGTACGTATGAATTTTAACCGAATACAATTTGCACTTTTAGCGTATTTTTCGTAACACTCTGTACACTATAAAGTAAATACTTATTTGTCAAGAGTTAACTTTTGAGAAGCCGTGAATAAAGGAAAATAGAGTGTGTTCAACAATTAGGAGCACGTTCGGAAATTATACTCCCCGCTGCTGATTGGTTAAAATGGAGAACGCTGATTGGTTAAAAATAGACCAAATACTCGGTGCTGATTGGGTATAATTAAAAGGTCTTGTTGATAAATAGTATATGTTTCCATTTTTAAACAAAACTTTAAAAATATAATTCTTACTAAAAATGGTAATCTACAACTTTGTAAATAATATTTTGTTTATCGTTTGTTATTTCCGCTGAGGTGTGGGAGTGCAAAACAGCTTTGTTATTTTTATTGTTATCAATTTTGTTATTTGTGAACTTGTTGATGTCATTACTTAGGAAAAAATATATTTACTTTTTTGCTTTTTTTATTATTTTTGTGGGAATACAGAACGTGGGAATCAGTTTTGTTTAAAGGTCTTGTTGATAAATAGTATATGTTTCCATTTTTAAACAAAACTTTAAAAATATAATTCTTACTAAAAATGGTAATCTACAACTTTGTAAATAATATTTTGTTTATCGTTTGTTATTTCCGCTGAGGTGTGGGGGTGCAAAACAGCTTTGTTATTTTTATTGTTATCAATTTTGTTATTTGTGAACTTGTTGATGTCATTCCTTAGGAAAAAATATATTTACTTTTTGCTTTTATTATTTTTGTGGGTATACAGAAAGTGGGAATCAGTTTTGTTTAAAGGTCTTGTTGATAAATAGTATATGTTTCCATTTTTAAACAAAACTTTAAAAATATAATTCTTACTAAAAATGGTAATCTACAACTTTGTAAATAATATTTTGTTTATCGTTTGTTATTTCCGCTGAGGTGTGGGAATGCAAAACAGCTTTGTTATTTTTATTGTTATCAATTTTGTTATTTGTGAACTTGTTGATGTCATTACTTAGGAAAAAATATATTTACTTTTTGCTTTTATTATTTTTGTGGGAATACAGAACGTGGGAATCAGTTTTGTTTTTAAGTTATTATTTTCTCATAAAAGTTTAGCTTAACAATCTTATTTATTCATACTCTCGAAATTTTTCTTTAATATATTGAAATTTTGATAGCGGCCCCTTCAACGGAGGATGTCTATATATTTAACACCTTACGTTTGGTGTTTGATAAAATTGTTTTATGCTATATATTTGACTTTTGATAAAAAGCGCTTGATATTTAGCATTTGATGCTTGGCATTTGACATCCACCATTTTTTATATTATTGGCGTTAGCAATTATTCTTTAACTATGTTTTATTCCCATTAAGCGTCAACAGATACAACGTTACATTAATTTTAAAAATTTAAGCTGAACGTCTTAGGCTCATCATCAGGGTTAAATTCCGATTTTAGTCGTTAGCATCCAAACGGTATGACTTAAAGGTTTCGCGTTTACGCCAATCACTCAAAGGTCTTGGTATAAATATCCTATACATAACAATCATTTTCTAGAGCATTCGGTGTTTACCGTTTAACGTTTGAAGTTTGATGTTTAATATTTAATAGTTACCATTTTTTTCAACGCTTGTGTAAGACCTTAATATATATCTCATAGACGTAACCTAACTTTTCTAAGTCATATGGTTTTGACGTGTGACGTTTAACATTTGACATTTGATCACCACCATTTTTTAACGTATGCGTAAGACCCTAAGATATATCTCATACACATAGCCTAACTTTTCCAAGTCACATGGTCTTTGATATATGACGTTTGACATTTAACATTTGGGCGGTGGCTCTTGGTGTTCATAGAAGCTGGAGTTATGAGAAAGATTATTTTATTTACTGGAGTTATGAGAAAGATTATTTTATTTACATAAGAAAGTTTCTTTGTTTAAAGGAAAGTTTAGGAAAGATGTCAAAAACAGCTAGGGAAGGCATAGTACCTAGTAGTGTCTTAAATAAATAATACACAAAAAGAAACATAATTTACATGACTAAAATATTAAAGTAATTTAAGCAAAATAAACTGACTTTTACAAAGCAGCAAATAATGTAGTTTTTAAAGAAAACTGCTTCAAAACATGCCGCAACAAAAGGCATGGCTCCGTGAGTAGCAGCAGAAATACGCGATTGGTCATGAATTTCACTTGGTACGATGTGATTTCGCAGCTTACGGAAATCAGTAGTGGAGTATCTATAAAAAAAAATGTTTAGAATAAACGATCGTTGTTGCACTAAAACATCCCAATCAGTCAGATCCACGAGGTTAAGCAACATCGGATGTAGTTATTAGTTTGATATGTAAGCATAAGCAAGGATCGCGTGATATTGTGTGTGGTTTAGATTTCGCGTTACGCTGAAGGTCCTGCCTGTCGTAAAGATAAAAAAATAAAAAAATATTATATAATTTTTTTATTAGAAGCAGAGCAAACAAAAAAGTTAGAGGCAAACGACGAGTCCGTAGAATGACTGAATGCCAAGATTGTCGCCTAAAATTGTCGGTCTTGACAGATTGCTTCTCCACTACCAAATCGATAGAAAAATAATAAAATTTAGTACGGATGACAAGGGGTATTATCAACACAAAACTTGGCAAAAAATTTTTTTTTTGAATCTGAAAGGAAATCCAGTAGCCTTCTGTAAGTTTCGATTCTAGTTTGGAAAGCATGATGTTCAGACTAATATCAAAGACAAAGTGGTTTGTTATAAACAAGCATACTATATTTACCTCGCTGTTAGAGCAATTATGTGAGGTAAAACTATTTACGGATCTTAGAGTTTCCTAAGTAACATTATCGCCCATGGTTATGTACCGGGTGTCCAATAAGAAAGGATGCCGGCTCTATCTCGGAAACTATTTATTGCACGCTGATAAGAAAAATATTTTTAGAAAAAATGGTCAAGAGAAATAACTGAAAATTGTTTTCTAGTTTTTAAAACTACCGCGAGATGGCGCAACCGCAACGAAAAATAAAAAAAAACTATTTTTTTCTCCAAAATTAGCCAGTATTAGGTACAATTTAAATAACATTAGGAAAATATCTAACCACTTCTACATCAATTTGGTGAATTACATTTTCTCGTATTTTTAATAACAAGAGTAGGAAAAATGATAAATAATGCCACTGTCAAATAGCTCTGTCTACCACATCTTTCATTGAAAAAGGTTTAAGTGGGTACCTTTAAAATAAGATTTAAATCTCTTTTAAATGTCGTCTAGTTCGTAGTTTAGCAAGAAGGGGGCGTTATTCAAGAAAAAATAATTTTTTCGAGATTTTATCAAACATGTTAAATATAACGATATAATTTTTAATTGTATGTTTGGAAAAAAAAAAACCTACACTTTGATAAAACCTGCGTTTTGATACCTGCATTCGTGTTCGAGTTATTTTAAAGTAACCTATTTTTTAAATTATAAATATATAATATTAACAATTAATCCTAACAGTCTTTGTGACAGAGTAAAAGAATAATTACTGTGGAGTAAAAGAAAAATACTAAAAACATTATTAAAGTTTGTTGGAGAACAGAATGAATAATCGAAAACATGAAAATGCGGTAATTGGGGCATTCATTAACTTTAATTTAAGTATTAATCAAATAGGCTTGAAAATAAAAACAAAAACCAAAGTCTGGAAAACGACATGGCCTATTTAAAACACTATGACAGTTGTCAGTTCGATGTGATATTAATTTCGAATTATCATTTTTTATGCAGATTAGATTCTAATAGGGCAACACCTATTAAAAATTAGATTCGAACTGACAATTGTCAACTTAAATAAGTCATGTCCTTCCTACTGGACTAATATTGTAATTAGAGTTAAAGAATGCCTCAATTTATGTTTTCAATGGTTCATTCTGTTTTGTAGTGGATACAATACAAACTTAAAATAACTTCCAGGATGTTTTCTTTTACTCTGCAGTAATTAATCTTTTACTTTGTCTAGACAGTTTTAAATAATTTTATTATTTGAAAAACAGGTTACTTTGTAATCTGCTTTTCAATTAATAACTTGAGAACGAATGCAGATATTAAAACGCAGGTTTCACCAAAGTGTTGGTATTTTTTTCCTCTTTTAAACCCATAATAAAAAATTATTTCGTCATTCACATTTCTCACATTCTCGATGAAATCTCCAAAAACAACGCCCTTAAGTTGGTGAACCAAAAACTAGCCGACACCGAAAAGGACGACATTTAAAAGAGCTTTAAATTTTCTTTTAAACCTGAACCACTTTGGATAAAAGATATGAGAGATAGAGCTATTTGAAAGTTGTATTAATTAATTTTCCCCCACCCTTATTATTGGAAATACGACAAAAAGTCTTTAATTAAACTGATGCAAATTTGGTTCGAGTTTTTGCTGATGTTATCATAATTGTTCCTAATACTGGCTAGTATAAGAAACTTGAAAATAATTTCCAGCTATTTCTCTTGACCACTTTTACTAAAAATATTTTCCCCAACGGTGTGCTATAAATAGTTTCCGGGATACAGCCGGAAACTATTTATCGCACCTATCATACATTATACCCTAAAACATCCCCCAATTCCAATTTGTTCGCAAGATAATGTGCCTGACATTATACACTCAAGGGTCTCTGAAATAATTTTTTCTGTTTTCTAAAACCTCCTAACTTATTTCCAATCGAATACGTTTGGGAAATTATGGGTAGAATAATCCTAATTTACAACAGCTTGCTTAAATATTGCCGGCAGTGAATTATAAGCTTAATGCAGCTTAAATCAAAATGCTCCAAAAGGAAAACAACCACCCAAAAAAGAATCCAGGCGCAATATTGAATGTGTATTACAGCGGGCCTCATTAACAAACGTTAATAAAAAATACATTTTCTCGTGGATGTTCAGACTTTATTTTACTACAAGTTTTATATTAAAAAAATATATATATTTTTTCTTTGTTACTGATAAAACAATACATTTTATTAGCTACTAGAATGTAATTTATATATCCTATATTTATTTGTCACTTTTTATTTCAAATAACGATACCACCTACTCAAAATTTAATTTGGAAAACTTCTTCCTCCTTCTTTTTATGCATGAGATGTGTATGATGTATTCATAACGTGTTGAAGTTTCAATTTATTTTTTATAAAACGTCAAGCATGGGATTTACGTGTTGATGCGATGAGACTGCAAGTTTTATTATTATTGTATAAAGTTCTGTAGTAAATTATACTGTTCGAGATTAGATACCAAAAACTAACGAGCAATTCTTTCTTAAGCATCTACCGAGGCATCCACTTTAAAGTATTTTAGAAAATGTAAAAAGGCGGATATATTTTTAGGTAAACTAAAAGAAATACTCGTCAAAACTTTCTACATATTTTGTTTCAAAATATACGTATTTGGTTTTTATTTTTTTTTTACTTCTCTTTAGATAAAATACATCAGTTATAAAATAAATGTAAATGTTTATTGGTATTTTAATTTTATTATGGGTACAGGAAAATTAAAAAAAAACTAAAGCATTTTTTACAATTGTGTCCTTATTTTTCATGATAAATACAATTATTAACTCATGTATCCATCTACTGTATTTCAGCCATAGTGTAAAAGTACAATTGTTTTTTATTAAAGGGACATTGGCAAACAACCGTCAGAATAAGAAATATTTAAATATCTTGTAATGAAAATTTTATACCCATTTAATTTTACACCTATATTATTTATAACAGTTAAACTCCTTGATAGACTCATTTTGTTTTTTATCCAAACTAACCTAAATTAATATGGATAGTTTTATATTATTATATTTCAAAATTTTAAACTGGTTTGCGTCTTGCAGTTTTCCATTTAGCCAAGCTACTAAAAATTAAAATACATTTTAACCTTCAGACAATTTCTGTTTTATTTGACTTAAACCTATTTTGCTCCCTACCGTATTTTACTTCTTTTGCACTCTTTATAGAGATAAGTAAATAATATGACCTCATTCACTTCTAATTGTTATTTAAATAATTTGGTTGCTGAAGAACTACTTAATGACCGTATTTGGTTTAAACAATTATTATAATCAAATCACTTCTTAGATTAAGTAATGTCGGACACAGTTATTACTTGGGTAAGTGATTACTGTAGAACTCCATAATCTGTTATCTGTAAATCTAATATGAAATTGTTTAGTGTCTTTTTAAACTAAACTCTAAAAAAGAGGAAGTGGACCATCTTGTTAAAACCAGGTATTCATGTTTAAAACATAAGCTTTCTTATAAGAAGAAACTCACTTTTTTATTCAAAAAGTATTAAAAATTTACTATATTGTATTTATTACCACGAAAAAACAAAATTTGGCAACTTTTAGAAACTTTTCTCCCAATCCAGAAACCCTTGAGAGTATTTTTTTAGCAGGTTTACCGCACTATTGAAAATATAATTATAACAGTGCATGCCAAATTTAGATTTTAAAACGAATAATAACTGTTTATGCAAATAGTTTTGTTGCCTCTTAAAGAAATATAATGGTGAATCATAAAGCCTAAAATTGTAAACATGTTCTATAGTTTTGTGGCGGATTCATGTTTTGAGAGGTTTTTTTTGAGAGTGCTCGCCCTAAAATTTTTAAGAAAATGGGACCACTTCGGTCTAGGTCCCAGGGTATAGAGAGCTGAGCCTGCTCAGCCCTGCAACAAAAAAAGATCGCCTACAACAAAAAAAGACCACCCCCCCCTCCCAAAAAAAAACCAAAAAAAAATGAAAATACGAATCTACGTTTATGTGGCAACTCGGCCACCGTTATAAGATGAAATAAAAAAAAAAACTAAAGAGAATTTTGCTTTTAAAACTTAGGAAATTTTAGTCTAGAGTTCGCTTAAAAGATTTTAATGACATATAATGTAACAAATGTTAAATGAACCACTTTAAAGGGTTCACACAATGGTTGTAAAAATGGGAAAAACTAAGGTAATTTATTTAACATTATGTATTGATCTGAATTAATCATTTTTTTTACACATTTATAAACTAAAAAATTTTTTATAAAGAAGTTAAAACTTTTATAGATAGCAAGTGGTAAGTTACATAATAAATAATTTCCAAAATAATATGTAAATGGTTTTTATCGTGGTATATTTTTAATGTAATCGTAACATTTCTGAGAGCGTTAAACCATTATTTCTTTTAAAAGAAAGGGTCATTATCAAGTTAGGTAATCAATCAAATCAACGTTCGACTTTAAAATTTATTATATTATTGTTGTTTAATATTTATTGTTACGTGGGTTTTTTTGGCAGAAAATAACTTGAAGCTTGTATCTACTAAAACCATTACACTCAATACTATATATAGAAATCTTCCAAAATAAATATTCTCCTTAAGTATCCTTGAGAAATATTTATTGCAACCATTTAACAGAGCAAGAACATGCTTCAGCTATTTATAGCCATAAACCCTTACAAAACGGGTTTACTTGCCAGAAAACTTTTATTAGAATAGTTATAGCGGTTAAAAGTTGTTGTCTGTGGTCTCCCTGCTTTAAATGTTACAGTTAAAAGCACTTAATAGAACATGATGCAAAGCATGTCCTTTCATTCTTGAGTTGCTTCGCAGTTTCTGGTTGTGTCAATAAATTCTATTTGCCAACTTTCAGGAAATAAAAATGGCAAAAAATGTTTTACTACTTCGTCAAAAAGTACCAGGTATATTTTTTAGTTTTATAAAGTTTGCGTCATATTGTTTGAAATAAATAAAAATACTTTAATTTTTACAAAGTGTACGTCATATAACTCGCGATACAAAAAAACATTTTTTATAAGATTAATGAATATACATTTTTTCACATAAAGTGCTGAAATTTTAAACAAAAATGTTTTTTTCAGTAATATGTACTATTCCAGTACTATTTGTTCCCAAAACAGCGGACAAAACCTATTTTTTCGTTAAGTAGCTAAATGGATATTCCAATAAAATATTTTTTTTGTTCAAGTATTGCTTCCATAAAATGTTACACTTTATGCCACATTGTATAATTCTTTATCGGGGATGTAAAAAAAAAAACTAATAAAATTCGTTTTTTGCATCGTATACAAAAAGTGGTAAAGTTCATATTTAATTTCCAAATATGAATCGGTATACAACTGAATAAATATACAATAGAGTGTATTTATATAACATAATGTAGTGCAATGTTAACCTAACACAAGAGATAGAAATTGAGAAACAAAAGTAAACAAAAACGAACATATAAACAATATTTTTTTAAATCAGTTAGTGATCGGTACATAAACTATTCTAGTTAGCGTCATTTCTATGACGATGGTTTAGCGTGTTAATTTGTTGTTACTTTTGCATGCTTATATGATATCAAATTGTTTCTGCAAACATACGGAACCTTATTTTTATTGTACTCGTAAGTATTAGAACTGCTACAAAAACAATGAGAAATAAAACTTTTTCGGTGTAAAATATAATACTTATCAAATATTAAACGGCCGTTAAGAATAAATGCAAGTGAAATAACATGACATCTATTAAAAACATTATATCCGTAAATGATAACATATCAGTTTTTTTCCGAAAACGGTTGACTTTTAACATAAGATGTAATGAATAAAATTAATTTTGAGTAAAATGAAAACGTAAAAAAAAAAATTAAATTAAATATTACAGAGTTGGCATTAAGACCCAATTAAAGCTGGGGAAAATGTTAAAATACTTTAGAAAAGTATGTGAAGATTTGCAATTTGTTTTTCGGATACAGCTTATAACCTAACGAGTTTTTAACAACCTTTTAAAGAGAAATACAAATATTGCAGATGAACTTTAATTAAAAAAACATAGTATTTATTCTACGTTGATTAAAAAATACTAAGTATATAATAATTTGTATTAAATGTATTAACTAAAGGTTTCTTTTTTACCACAAATAGTCCTTTAAAGAAAGTATAGGGGAATACACAAGCTGCCAAGAACTTTGGAGCATTTTATCTTGACATTGCCGCACGAAAAAAATGTTGCATTACAACTTGTTTGTAAATACGGACACATTTTATATAATACTTGACTTAGTGAATTAGGAAAAAAATACCACACTTTTTGGCAAAACTTTGAAATAATAAATATATTTCACTTTATTGTTGCCCACCTTTAATTTTGAGTAGATATAAGGTTGTTGGAAGCTTGCTCATCATTGCTTTTCGTGACAATGCGAGATATCCACAACCTTGCGGAATGTCACCCCACAAACTCTCAGCGGTTACCGGTATTACATAGGCTACCGGACCAATTTAAGGTCTCTTGTAGGTTGCTGTTGGTGCCCGAAACCCTTTCAACTCGCTGGTAGTAGCGTCTTGCTTGGATTGTTCGTGTTCGGTAGCACCAGGCACAATGCCAAGCATTATCCTCATGACCAGATTTATTTATTATTAATGTTATTATTTACAAAGATCCAACATAACGTATCCTATGGTTCCGGCCCCATAGGGCGTCATGCGAAATCCATCCGTATCGTAAACAAAGGGACCCAAAGACAACAGATTTCTGCATATTCAACACCAGTGGTTCGGGTGAATGTTGACATGCGGGAATACACTTCAGCTCCCCTAATACATTTTCCTTTATGCCCCTCAAAAGGCCGACAATCAATTGCACGTTATACTCCCGATAGAGCCCCCAAAGTTCGCCAAGAAGATCCTGATATTTGGCTCGTTTCTCCCGTTCTTTTATATCGATGTCAGTTTCCGCCGGGACGGAGAACTCAATTACATACATACAATTATTCTTTTTATCAAGAAAAACGATATCAGGTTTATTGGCGCGAATTTGATGCGTATTTGAAATTGCATAATTCCAATATATGCGACAGTTGTCATTTTCCACTATTGTCTCGATATCGCCGGGAGAAAATGGCAAAATTGCTGTTTTATCGATGCCGTAATAATGTCTAAGCTGATAATAAAGTACCCGAATCATGTCGGTGGATAAAACCACTGACAGCATGCACTGGACAAGCTGACAGTAAAAGCATAAGTGTTTCGGGTTGCTGTCGACAGGCTCGACATGCAGTATCAGGAATGTTAGAAAACTGACTTCGGTATACCAATGTGTTTATGACCCCATCCTGGCATGCTAGTAGAAGACCCTAGGTCTCGAACTTGAGCTCAGTAAAAACCCAAACGGGAGATAGATTGAGTCTTTCTGTTTCGATAAAATGCTGCATGTTGCGGCTTATTAATGTGATCTTCTAAGGTCTTATTGTTATTATTATCATTATTGACAGATGGTTCGTTGGCAGACATCACCTGGTCAAAGACATGCGAAAGTAACGCTAGACGACCCTTCTACAAAACTAACAACAGAGAGTCTTCTCTTTCTGGGGTGCACCCAGTTAAGACAGTAGTTTGACAGGGACAAAGGAAACGCTTGCAGAAAATGGACATCATAGCGGTCCCACAACCTGCAAGCTTTAAGGGGAAGAGGAGGCAAGAGCCTCACACATAAAATAGGACTGCACAGCGATGACGTACAAAAGACATATACTGCTCGAAAATATACAAAGCGGATGTCCTGTTCCGCATAAACATTTTGTTAGAAATACACCAGACCTGACAAAGGGAGAGGACTTATATAACAAGAAAGGGGACCATAATAAGCCAATAGGCTGGAGTGCAAATATAAGCACAAGGCCAACCCAGGTTAAAACAACCAACCAACATTACTTATTTGATATTAAGTAAAAAAAATATTTAGCACTTCATACTGCCGGTTTGGTTTTTACGGTCACGTGGATAATTTAAGCAAAGATAGAAATTTCACCAATCCATATGCTAATAAACTTTTTAAATACGGCATTGCCCATATCTCCTACAGATTTAAATTCCATCAATTTCGTTTTAAAATATGGAACACGGTAAAACCATCAGATACTTGGAAAATGCGGAAATGAATAGACCGATAAGCGGTGCACCTCGCTATCATGCTAAATTCATATTTCCCTTAACTGATTTTTCCAATATCCGCTCGATTTTATTTTGTTATTCGCTGCAGGCTGACATTTTGTCAGAATAAGACATTTTTTACCATACAAAAATAAAAATAAATTTTATGACAAAAACTTCAATTTGATGCACTTGTACGCTTGAAACGCCAGAGGAAACATCAAAGTTAAATTACATATAAAATTGTTTATTATAAGAATATAAATTTAAATTATTAAAAAAGAAAGTTTTGTTTTGTATACATAATAAAAAAAGCTACATATGCAAAATATAAATAAAAATGGAAAAATACCTTTATTTTTAGCCTAACAAGTTTAAATCTCATAGAACTAAGCGTTTTAGTTGAACGGCGGGTAAAAGCAAAAGAAAAATGTAAAATTAAATATATTAGTAGATAGTAGTAGTACAGACTCACTTGTGACAATTATTATTATATATGGTTGGCGAAGGGATGACTACATACGATATGAACCAACTTCTACAAATTATGTTGCAAGGACCAAACCCACACAATATTATTATATATATTTTTTAACTAATTAAGAGTGGGCATACAGCAGCTTAATTTTTTACTTAAAGTATTTCATAGTTTAATTGGTTCTTTAAGTAAGAACTTGTTGACGCGAAACAAGAATAAAAAATTTAAATTTAAATGTATTTATCTAATATACGTATTTTCTTAGATATAAAAAAATATATTTGATTCCTATTCTTATTTATTTAACAAAATATAAATTTTTTATATTCATTACAAGTGTATTATTCTGCCAAGTAGGTCATTTTATTGTTAGAACCATAGCGAATTGTTAAACAATTTTAGTAATCAAATTTATATAAGTGTGAAAATAATATCTAGGTGAAGGGTGAGAATTATAAACTAGGCGATAAAATTTAGATTACTTATTTACTGTTACAACAAATATTGGAGTTAGTTTTTTTAGGTAATTAAAATATACATTAAACATCATGCACAAAACACAAATAGCTAAATATTTTAATTTATAAACAAAACTAAAAAAAAAATTAAAAGCTGCTTATAATTTTGTGTATGTATTATTTAGTGATGTTGGTAGTTCCTGCCAGGGTTGCAAGGATCTAAATCAATTTTAAGTCACGATTTAAATCACTTGATTTTTTTAAATTTAAATCATGATTAAAATCCAAATAAAAATTATAAAAAGATAAAATGAAGAAAAACCGAAAAAAATAAATTACATTAGTATAGTAAATTGAATTTTATTGAACACATAGAAAATTATTCAGAAAAACAAAACAAAAACAAATTTAATTGTAATATTTGTAAAGAAACACTAGTTTGGCAACTTTTTCAGTACCTAATCGATTGCGTAGTTTAGAGTGCACTAAGCCAAATGTTGAGAATATCCTCTCTACTGATGCAGACGAAGCAGCTGCACAGAGCAGTTGTGTAATTATGGGAAAATCTTTTTCAATAATATCTGCGTTTCGTTGTGATTTCCACCAGTCAATAGGTTTTACGCTTTTCAGGATAACATCTTGAAACATAATATCGTTAAAAGGCTCTAATTTGGCAACAAACTTGATGATTAGTGGTAAATAAGCCACTATCTGGATACAGTTCTTTTGCAGTTTGTAATGCAATATTTTTTTCAGTATATGTCAAACTTTGTGTTTTCGTTAGATCGATAAGAAATGCCAGCAAAATGATACGGAGTTATACACATATTATATCGATTTTTAAATTTTTGCAGTTGATGTAATGTCAGATTAGTTTCTTCAAAGTAATCTTCTAATATTTTAAATTGCTCTACAACATCTGAGATAGTGGCGTCGGTCTTTTGCAACCTATCTATGGCAATGGAAATTGGCTTAAGAATTTTGAGGTAATCTTCAGCACTTCTCTTTAAATGAATGTTTGAAATTTTTTCCCTGATAATACTGTCAATTTTTTCTTTGTGTTCTTCACTGATTCTAAAAAGTATGGGCCATGATTCGGTAAATACTTGCAAGCAGTCTGCAAGCGAGTTCCATCGAACATCACTAGGTATGACTTTTTGCCTCCTTCTTTGGCATATGTTGCAGATGCAAAATGATTGTTCTAAAGTACTTTACGATTTGGACTACATGTGCTTTTTATATGAACGATTTTCAAATCTTTACATAATAAATTTAGTATATGTGTAGCACAGCCATATGCTATTACATTGAATTTATCAGATGCCTTTATTTCATTTCGCATTGCAGACATGTTAGCTGCATTATCGGTCACTAAACTACTCACTGTACAATCATACTCGGTTTTTTGTTTGTTTATAAGGGTTGCTGCAATTTCTGTTAGGTAGTCGGATGTATGTGGATGCCCAGTTGTATCTACAGTGTCGAATAGAAAGGAGGAGCCATTTTCTGCAGTAACTGTTGCACATACTATGGGTTCATTATGCACATTAGACCATCCATCGAGTGAAAGACAAACGTTACTTCTAGACAACCCCTTAAAGCATTTGCTTCTTTCTTCGGTATATATTTGATCAAGCAGTCTGCCTGACACATCGTTTCGACTGGGCGGTACATATCCAGGTCGCAGTAGTGCTATAGCTTTCTTAACTTCGGATTGCTCCAGGCAGATGAAACTGCTATTAGTTGCATAGAGGGCTCTGGCAATCTGCTTATCAATTTCATTTTTGGCAGGCTTACTAGTACGTACAACAAAAGACATCAGAGATCCAGAAGAAGTTGTGTCAGTAATGTCAGTAATGTCAGTATTGTCAGTATTACATTCTTTTCTTTTTTTGTTTACTGGGATTGAAGGGGAAACTGAGTGCGACGTACTTGCTTGCTGAAAGTTTTGTTCAGTTTGAATTTGTGACGTATTTGGCTTGAAGTACGTTGTACCTGCAATTAAAAAAACAATATGAGGCTTCAATTGTCCATAGATGATAGATGTATGTAAAGTATCTAAGAAAACACATTGGGTCTGGTGCGCTTTATGTGTCACGGAATTTTATAATTTTTCTAGTTTGGTTTGATAGAGCCCGTCAAATAGAATCGATTTAATTTAAAGCAAAAAATAAAAAATCGTTGAATGAGCCACTTTTTTGAGAAATAAAAAAGGTGTTGTGTTGTCATAGTTACATACCTTAATAGTTACTTGGATAAAAAAATAAAAAAATTGTATTTTTTCAGAAAATATCCAAGAATTTGTTCATGCCAAGAATGTTTTGTTGCAAATAGTATCAATTCCAAAGTGCAAAAATTGTGAAACGTGATTACACAAATGCACCAGAAACCAACACATTGTTGTAAAAATAAGTTTTTAAAATTTCCAAACATGGAAAATTGGCAAAATATTTCAACACCATTTTAAAAATTAACAAATAATAAATAAAGGTACTTACGGTTAAAACTGATTGTGATTGTGATAGAACGTTGACAGAGAATAGACTTCATCACCATGTCCATAAAATTAATAGTAATGTCTTCTATTATTTACATTTTTTACATTTTTCCCAGTGCTTTTTCAACCTCTCCACCAATCCTTGCATTTCCAAATTTCATTTTTTACATGTAGCGCGACATCCCGGTTTTCCCTCCGCTTTCCCCGATTTTTTCTTTGAAAAACTGCCAGACTAAGGTCTTTCTTTCTACCACTTCTTCGAAACGACATATTCAAAAAACTATATTTTATATTTTACACAATATCAAAATTTTCAGTTAGCCGTAAAAACAATGCTCGCGCGCACATATCTTAACTAGGAAATGACGCCCGTCCGCGTTCCTCCCCTTTATGTAGACCGGTAAATCTGCGTGTTCTGACAGGAATTTTCAAGAAAGTGCAAGTTCTTTCTCGCGGTAAATATTTAATATAAGAGTTTATAAAAACGAAAAATATTAGGAGATAGGAGAATGTTTAAGAATAAGGACACGTTACAAACTTCGATTGTGCTATTTACAAAAAAAAAAAAAAATCATGATTTTTTTTTTAATCATGATTTTTTACAACCCTGGTTCCAATGAAAGTTGAGTTTTGCGGACAATATCCAATTCATGGCTATACAACCCGGGGTGGGACTTGGCCGCCTCAACAATTCTCCTTCTTTCTCTCCCATCCTGTGTGTGTTTTTCCCAATTGAGAACCCCCAAGGTTTGAAGGTCCTTGCGGATATTATCCCGCCACCGAATTTTTGGGCGCCCAAGTGGTCTTTTGTTGTTGGGGGTTTCTTCCCAGACCATTTTAATTAGCCTTGAGTCATTACTTCTCTGGACATGTACCAGCCATTTTAATCTGTTTGACTTAATTTCTTGTACTATACTTGGACTATTATTGGACGAACAATACAAATTGTTTTTATTACTTTTTTTATATTTTAGATATTTACAGAAACATTACATTTTTTTTTTATTTAGATGGTATTTTTTATAAGTTTTGCTTTACTGTATGTCTAACACGGGTGTGGAAAATCCAGACTCGAACATAGGGATAAAGTGTAATGTATCAAACAGAAACGAACACCCCTTAAACTGTGTGAGAGAAGTGAGACAATGCTTTGCAATGTATCGAAGCTTCTATTAAGCGATGTTTCGAACAGCGAAGACCAGCGATTATAGGCATACGGCCGCCCGCTCCCGCCTGCTAATTTATTACCCCTCATTATAAGTCAACCTACGTAGAGAGTACGCAGTTTAAGCTATTTTGACGCATATGTCCTAGTTTAAATTTGATCTCACTTTGTTTTGGTGGTTAATTTCTTTTTTTTTTGTTTTACTTGCGAAACGTCCATGTTCGGTTGTAAACTTTCCACACCTGTGTATATTGCTTAAAAAAACGAAATATACAACCATTAATACTTCAGAGTTTTACTTTTCATACTATTGCTATAAATTGTTTAATTTACACAAAAAAAATCTTGAAACACACAAAAAAAAATTCCACTATGTAAAATCAGACGTTAAAATTGCGGTAAAATAATCTGCTCCTGCTGGTCAAAATAGCGATTGGCTTATGAAAAATTATATTACATTTTAAAAATATTAGGTTTGTGTTTTTTAAACAACATATATAATTTTTTATTCCACATTTCCTTCTGATGGTAGTAATATTGTATTGCTTTAAGTTGTATGGTTTATTGGGGTAAAACGCAAAATTAAATAGTTACAATAAATTATTTATTAAAAAAAAAATCAACAAAAAATTGTAAAGATTTTAAAGAATTACTTTTTTATAAAACCATTACCAAAATACTATTGTTACCTCCAAAAGACACCAATTAATTGGAAAACGTTTTATTTCTTAGAACGTGTTATATTCTTTTACGTTTGTGACATATTTGAAAAATTTTAGTTTTAAAACACCTTTAAAACTAGTTTGTAATAATAGTCAAAAATTATAATAAAGTGATGACTTACTTATATACAATTTAATTTTATTCGCTCAATACGTCTTATGTAAATTCTATTTACTTAAAATTTAAACAATGTCTAGTAAAAAAATAGGTTTCAAACTTATTTTGGAAAATAACTTATTAACTTTAATACTTCATTAGCACTATGTAGGGTTAATTTCCAATTAATTATAATTTACAGCAAAGAACACCACAAAGTAAAATACTGTCTGCTGGATTAATTGGTTCGAGAATCTTAAATTTGCATTAAACCAACTGACTCGTGAAAATCAAGATATCCCGCAGAGATTCTAAGGAGGTCGAACGGGCTGTCGACAGAATTGTGCATGATTGGATGGAGGTTTAATCGCACACTGTCCTCAGATCTCCGCAGGGGTTTATTGCTTCGCGAATAGTTGCCGGGCGCCACCCTTGACTGCATCATTTTGGTACAGAATGTTTATTATTACATTAAATTATAGGACACTTCTCGTTGATATGCTAGTCCATGAGCAAATGAAATATTGCCATTACGTGTTTAAGAAATATGATTTATTTTATCTGCATTTGATCTGTCACGAAACATTTTTCATTGTTATACCCAATGTAGTTAGTATAACTACACATTTTTTTGCGTTGTTATGGCCCTATCAAGAGTATGTGTATTCCGGCCTAATGCACGTAGTGTGTATATTACACGAAACGTTTCAACATGTTTTCTCTCCTAACGTAACTTCAGTAGCGTTTCACATAAAAGTATGAGATTTGGTATGTAAATTCACCTAAATATTTTTATTATCTATGAAAAAATAGAAAACGTTATGTCAAGTGCACACTCACTTAATGGCGCATTAAAATTATGGAGCACTTTCCGAAGAAGAAAAAACTTGAAATTTGGTATGTAAGTAGGATTTATGACACAAGTAAAAAAAAATTCTAAAAACCTCACATTTTTTAGTCGGAACGCCCTAAAACAAAAGCGATATTATCATATACTTGGAAGCTATTTCAGAAATTTGCAATCTAATTATTTTTATTATTATTTTCTAAGGTCATAATTTCTTTAAATCCAATGAATGCATGCAATATTTTATTTACTAAACCAAGAAAATTGCTACATTTTACCCATGAGACAACAAACCAGGCGGGATTTAAGGGATTTAATATCAGTCTAAAGGGTGGGCTCTACAAGCTATACTCAGAAAAACGACATGAGATCCTCCCCCTCCCATTTTTCTGTCAACAATTTTGTTCCGTTCTTTTTTAACTTGGCAAGTTTTTTTACTGATCTATTTGTACTATAAAAATATTGTGTTTAATTAAAAAACATTTAATAAAACAGAGAAATCAAAACAAGTCAATAAAGAATGAACAAAATTGTGTCCAATATATTAGACCTTAGTACCTTAAGACGCCAATATTCTCGAATAGAAACTTGGCCCTTAGTGTTTTTGTGGAAGTACTATTATTGCGGGATTTTCAAATGTTTCGATGTAGCCACAAAATTATGTATACTGTGTAAAAAATGTATTTGTTTATCATTAAAAGGTTTGAATACGCATTATATTAAAATTGTTTTAAAATGAACAATAAACAGCAGACCAGAAAAAACCCTACATGGGTTTTCTAATTTATCGTTTATTATAGGAAATCTTGATGGCAAATTATAAAACAATCTATTTAGTTCCAGTATTTACCTTATAAAGCAATTTTTATTAAAAAAATACGTAGATGATGTTTATTGCATTGGGAACAGTACGGAAAAAAGTTCAAATACATCTTATAAGACTAATTAAATTTAACCTAATCTTGCGATTCAATATAAAAAACACATTATCCAGTTAAATTAATATTTTCCACTGTTTAAATTTGTATTAGCTGATGTGATTAAATTAATCATATATTATTCGTTTACTTAAACTATTCGAAATGTCAAATTTAACAATAATAAAATTTACCAAATTGCCGTGTTAAATTTATCAAATGGTTGTGTTAAATTTGACGCCATTTTTGTCGTACCTTCTAGTTTTAAAGTTATGACACCCCACTTTATTATGGGCAAAAACAGCTTATGCCCTACTTATATTAAATGTTATTTAATAAGCAACACCTTTAATTACTCTGAGGAAGGGGGTAATTTTTTTTAGTTAGTATCTATAGGGGATCTACCGAATGCTTAGAACATTTCAGTAAGAATCCAAACACTATTCAAATTAAAAAAAAGGCACTATCAATTGTTTTACGCGTACCAATCTGTCTAAAAACCCTAGACAATTTAATTACCCTTTTTAAAGTAAGAATATTTTAAAGGTGTTGTTTATTAAAATAATTACTAAAAAAACACGTAAAAAAAATATGCTATAAAATATTAAGTGTTTACCATAAAATCTTTCATTTTGTGTGTAACCAGTTTTGGGACAGCGGGATTTTGGAAAAGTTTATACAGTTCTAAGGTTAGGTTAAAAATAACACATTTGATAAAAATGTAAAGAATCATTTTTGAGAAAAACCCTCAGACAGGTGGAGTTAAATTTTTTTGCGCGTTTTTTTAGACAACAAATTTCGGCAAAAATATAGAAAAAATTAACGACTATAAAGAAACCCTAATATATAATTTATTAAAAACAGGAATAACGAAAATAAATCATAAAAAATTTTGTAGTCGTGTTAACAAAAAAACACTTTAAAATTAATAAACTAACTGTAAATAAGAATGCCCTGGATCGGTTATTACAGAACAATAAAAATAAAACAAAAAAAGTAAACAAATGTGAAGTTTTTAAACATTGATTGTGCAGACTGTAATGCAAAATATACTGGTCAGAGTAATAGGAGTATAAAAACTAGATTGAAAAAATCACTTCATAAGGAAAATAAAGGTGACAAAACAACTAGATATTTAAAAAATATTTAATAAACAGCCCAACTTCTTGCACTAATATATATATATATATATATATATATATATATATATATATATATATATATATATATATATATATATATATATATATATATATATATATATATATATATATATATATATATATATATATATAAAGTTTTTTTCTCAAATGTGTTTCACCCTTGTTGGGGATGGTTTAACTATTGATACAAAAGTTGACCGAATGTAGGCCGTTGACAACCCTTGAGAGTAAAGCAGTTACCTTATGAACATTTGTAACTTAATACAGCTGAACGTTAAAAGCAACTATTGCACGCCATCTCGTCAAGTACTTCCAAAAACAATCAAATCTTAGTGATCATACCTACCAGGATATTTTATGTTTCTTTTCATTTATTAACAACAGCCTCTAAATGCCCAAAGAAACTCCAACCTTTTTACAAAGTGCGTTATTATATATTATATATAATATCTATATATATATACCCCGGATATATATATATATATATATATATATATATATATATATATATATATATATATATATGTATATACACATATAATGTATCCGCATATATATTCGTTTCAATTATACAGGGTGTTAAAGGTTTTATTTATATTTTTTCATATATATATTTTTTAATTTGTTTTATGTTTTGCTAAACATAATTTAAGAACAATAATTTTTTTGAAAATTAAAATACCTATCATTTAATTACACATTTTGTTTATTTTTTTTTTTAATTTGGCAAAATAAAATCAAATGCGTATCATGCGTGGTATTTTTTTAAATCAAATATCTCGAAAACGGTTGCTCATATTGACTTTTAACAGGTATACCCTTTTGACGTAAAAATGACACAGCTATTAAATTTACAGTTATTTAATTTACTTAAAAATATAATACAGTGTCGTACCAGAAAGTTGTGATTGTTCAAAATAGTAAAAAGACGTGTAGGTGGCACCTCATACAAGTAAAAGCCGTACTAAGATTAGATTCAAATCTGTCATATCAAAAAATAAAAATTAAAAAAGGATACCAGAATGTTTTACTCCAATATTACATTATCATATATTGTATTTAAAAAAATTTTTGAAAATTAAATAAAAACTTTAACACCCTGTATTTTGGAAATGCGAAGGCCTTATGGACCTATATTTTATATAGACTTTTAGGTTTATTAATTTTTCCGGACCCTGACAGTAAGTACCTGAAGTATTGACATTTTCTCTTGAAGCACCCTGTTATATACAGTATGTCCACGGATAATCTACTGTTGAAAAGAGAAAACTTTTTATTTTTTGATTTTATCGAAAAAAGCTACTCTTTGATAAAAAATTTTGCTACTTCTAAAATAAGATTGGGGCATAGAAACATTTAACATATTTTATACGGGGTGTTCAGAAATATTAAAAAACTTAAATGATACAAGAGTAAAGTGCATTTATTCGAGAAGATATGGAAATATGATGTCACTAGGAAATATATGTTGTTCAAAATTAGTATAAAACCTCTCTAATACCAATTTTTGGAAAAAATACCTACTTTTGTTTATTTGTGATTAAATTTATTTTAATATCGTGGCATTTATTAGAGGTGTACGATAAACAATTTGTTTCAATCGGCCCCATAAGAAAAAATCTTATCATTTGTCAAATGCTATTAAATTACAATGGACTCCTAGGAGGCCACAAGTAAAAAAAAGACTGGTCCTTGTTCCCAATTTGGAATTAGTAAATTGATATTAAAATTTTTCCTAGTAACTTATTTCCATATCTTCTCAATATAAATTCACTTTATATAAGGTGTTGAAGAGAAAAACATTTTAAAGTTTTTTACTTTCAATTTTCTGAATACGTAATAAATTATAAACCGAAAAAAGCTTGTTAAATGGTTTTAATTAGATAATATTAAAATAATTTTTATCTTAATCTTACTCTATTTCCATTTATAAATACAAACTCTTGAACTTTTATTCAATACCGCGTAGTAGCTATTTAAAAAGAAAATTAAAAATAAAGAGTTTTTCTATTCAACGTTGATAGTTTTCGTGGACATACTGAGTATGTCCACGGAAAAATTTAATTCGTATTGAAAATAGGAAAACTTGTTTATTTTAATTTTATCAAAAAAATGCACTACTTGTAAAAAATTTTGCTACCTCTTAGAGTAAGATTGGGATAGAAAAATCATTTAACATATTTTATAGGCGGTATTATAAAAAATTGAATATAAAACTTTAATATATATATATTCAAGAGTAAATATGAATTTATTTGATATATATATATAAATATATTATATATATATATATATTCATATATATATAGGATATATCCTTATACCAATTTTCGACAAAATCGGCCTGCTTTTATTATAATCTGTGATGAACATTATTTTAAAATATCAATTTACAATTTCCATTTCCAAATTGGAAGACAAGGAAAACGTAAAGTGGCCTCTAGGAGTCCATTTTCATTTAACTATACATGTATAGTTTTTTCTTATGCTATTGAACCGAAAAGAAACTGGGGGTAATGGGTTGTTTAAAATTAAAACACCTCTAATTATTAATGCCCATTTAAATAAAAGGTTACGATATTTTTAAATAATTTTAATCATTCGATTATAAATAAAACTAATTATTTTTTATAGGGATAAAACGAAAAATTGGTATAACCCGGGAACACTGCGTTCAATCTTGGTTACCTTTTCCTCTTTTTATTCGCGACGTAAGTTTCTTCAAATGACTACTAATTGGCGAACATATTTCCAGTTATTTAATTTACTGGGATCCAAAAATAAATGCACTGCACTGTACCAAAATAGTTGTAATTTTCAAAATAGTAAAAAATTTTCTGGCACCTCCTACAAGTAAAATATGTTACTAAGATTAGATTCAAATCTGTCATTTTTAAAAACCCCCGGATAAAATTTTTTATCAAGAGTTACTTTTTATATTGTATTCAAAAAAAGAAAAAATTAAATAAAAACTTCAACACCTGTATCCTGATAAGGGTGGGATAATATGCTTGTCGGAAACTGAAGGTATATATATATCCCTATATCACCCTATATATATATATATATATATATATATATATATATATATATATATATATATATATATATATATATATATATATATATATATATATATATATATAATGGCCAAATAATTTTCGTAAACATGCCTATAATATTTAAATAGGGTCACACACCTAACTTAAAAAAATAATAATAAAAAATGTATATTGCGTACTTCCATAATCTTTTGTAAAATAACTGTCTTTATGTAATGAAAACATAACTGATCGAAATCATGTACAGTGGTATAAAATGTAAATAAATAATCTTAAATAGATACTGTATTTAAAAACAAAATCATGCAAAACTATTGATTATTAAATAATAACTTATAAAAAAGTTTCTATTTGTTATTTTTATAATAAATACTAAGGAAAACCAAGAAAAACAAACTGAAATTAGAATAATCTAATTATTAATGTCTATGTTCTAAGAATTAACTTACAGATCAACAGAATATATTTCCGGTCTAAAACAACCAAATTCAAAAATATTTCAATAGGAACAACATAATGGCAAACTTCCAGTTATCTAATAAGTCATCTGCATGCCGGGCACCAAACCTATTTAACTTTAATTATGTGTTGATAATGATAATGTTATTAAAACGTGATTAAAATTTGCAACACGACCAGCCGATGTGCCCATAAATTGAAATTGTGTAAAATTTAATGGAACAACAGACAATGTGCTAATGCAGTGCATTCAAAATGCTGTTGTAGGAAACTATATGTCCAATCTCTACGTTTACATGAAAATGTAATTAACTACATTTATTATAAATAATTTTTAATTGTAGTTTCTCCTTTTCTTAATAGGTCCATTTTACACAAAATTATGGTAATATTTAATATAAAAACTAATAGCGACCCCGAAAAAAATATCTAATGTATAAAATATCTACAGGAAAAGAACACTGGCTAAAAAAACTTTCAAGAACAATCACAATAAACGAAACCTAAACTAAAACTTAACCCCTTAAACTGTTTTCGCATGTTTAATAAAAGCTGTATTGTTTATCTTTTTCTTAAGCCAACATGTCTGCTAGGTTTGGGGGCAATTTGTTTTTTTTTATTTAAAGGGATTTTAATTAACTTTTGTCAGTTTGATTTAAAAAATGTTAAAGGGCAAATTATTATTTCTAATAAAATGATATTCAATTCTAAAATCGGATGAATCTAATGCGCAATAGCTGTATGTGTGTCCAATTTCAACTTTCACAGTTAAAGAGAGAAGTAGTAGTTTAGTTTTGTTACTGCACATATAGAATTTCAATAAAAATTCTCGATGTGAAGTCGGTTGAAACACAGGAGTTGGTAAAAAGCAATTATCGACTTCTCAGATAATATAATAGGCACGGAGTCCCTGAGTTGTAAGTATGTTCTATAGTTTTGTAGCGGATTTATGTTTTGATGTTTTTTTTTTTTTTTTTTTTTGGAAAAACTCGCCTTAAAATTTTTAATAAAGTGGGACCACTTCGGCCCAGGTTTCGGGGGTATAGCGAGCTAAGCTGCTCACCTATTGACCCCTATGAACTTGCAGATCGCCTGCAACAAAAAAAGAAAAAAAACTCCCTAAAAAGCCAAAAATCAAAAATACTAATTTACGTTTCGGTGGCAAGTCGGTCACCGTTGTCAAGATGAAATTAAAACAAAAAAATTAAATCAAATTTTAAGAAATTTTGCTTTAAAACCTTAGGAAATTCTAAAAGCTTTGATACTTTTTATGACAAAACTTCCTAAAAAATATCAAAGCTTTCAGAACTACCTAAGTTTTTGAAGCAAAATTGCTTAAAATTTAGTTAATTTTGACCACGATGGCCGACTTGCCACCGAAACGTAGATTAGTATTTTTAATTTTTGGGTTTTTTTGGGAGGTTTTTCCTTCTTTTGGTTGCAGGAGATCTGCAAGTTCATAGGGCTGAGCAGGCGCAGCTCGCTATACCCCAAGACCTGGACCGAGATGATCCCATTTTTTAGAAAATTTCAAGGCGGGTATTCATAAAGAAAACATATTAAAACGAAGTCCCGTTGCTTAAATGGCACTGGCCAAAAAAAAATCCGTCAAAAATGACAGATTAAAAACTCTGTTTATTAAATGGAAGCAGTTAAAAAAAAAAAACATCCATTAAAAATACCAATTGTCCAAAATATGACACATGTCAAAAATATAACATAGGGAATGATCTACATTTCAGTATATTTTATGCCCTGGTTTATTAATACTTTAAAAAAAAACTTTTGGAAAATATTAAAAAATAATTGTAAATCATGTTTGTGCCTTCCAGAATCTAACAAAATAAGTGCTTTCATCCAACCAGTATTTGTTCAGAAATTGGTTTAATGTTATAGCTGTATATAGAGGTTTTTTTAATGTTTCAAATTTTGATAACCTACATATGTGTCATAATATTTGGCTAGTCTGCTTTTTTATATACTAACTCTTCAGTTTTTACCTTTTTCTAAGCTTTCTTAAGCTACTCCTCTGAATAACAATATACGATCATAATACATATTTTAATGACAAATTTAATTGTCATGTTCTTTTTTTTTAATCCTTGACGTTTTTATAAGTTTTTGTGCAACCGCCTTTGCTTATTCAGTAAACTAAAAATCGATATTGACATACGGCTTATGGGCGCCGTTTGGGAAAATAATTATAAAAATGTTATTAAAATACCAAGCAGTAAGGTAAGTTGGCATAGAAGATGGGCGAAAAAAGGCCGATCTATACCACTTCTTTCACACAAATTTTAGATCTTATATATGTGTTTCCAAAAAAAAATGTGTACTTTGATAACTAACATATATGTCGCAATATTTGGCTAGTCTGCTTTTTTAAATACTTACTCTTCAGTTTTTACCTTTTTCCAAGCTTTCTTAAGCTACGCCTCCGAATAACAATATACGATCATAATAAATATTTTAGTGACAAATTTAATTGTCATGTTCTTGTTTTTTTTAATCCTTGACTTTTCAATGACCTTTTTTAACGCAAGCCCTTGGCTTACACAATTAGTCAAAACTTTTTTTTAATCTTCTATGAAACCCACAAAGGCTTATGTCGAGCCCACGGACTAGACACCAATTTAGTTTAATGGGGTTATTGTGTTCTTTTCATGCCATTTTCTTTATGTCATGTAAAACGTTAACGTAGGCTTACGTCTTTATGTTAAATGTCGTATCATAGGGTTAATTTATTTTTTTAGTCATTCATGACGTACACAATTCAATAGAAACTAGTAAATTAAAAGAAAATGTTTTTCGTCATATAAGTTTAAAGTGGACCTCATTCTCTTGTTCTTGTATACCATAAAAAATTTGACCACTGACGGGTTTGTACACAAAAATGTAATAAAAAAACACGTATTTGTTTGTTTTAGGGTTTTTTAAGCGTGAATAAAACGAATCAAAATTAAAATCTTGTAAAATTAATTTTTTTCATATTGACGGACTGCATGTGGTAGAATAACGGGATACTAAAATGATAAAAAATTAGACTTATTTTTTTCTGTTTCAGCGCAAAACTTGTTTTTTTTAATTTTTATTTTAGTAAAAACGTTTGAAAGATGTGCTTACCCAATACTCTACCTGGGATATAAACGTAACATTTTAGTAAAGAATCTATCGCACCAGACATTTAAGTAAGCAAATCCGGTATTACAGTTTACTTTTACCCCTTTTATGGGATTTAAAACCTTATTTCAATTTCAAAGTAAAATATACAGTAGCAATAATTCAGAGCAGGGTTTTTAAATTCAAGGAAAATATTTAAATGAAATCCAACGGTCTATATTGACACGTTTTAGGTCTAAGAGATTTTGAAAGTAGATTTAAGGGTAAATCGAATTTTATAGTGATTATAATTCATAAAAACCCAAACCTATATTTACAATGACTGTAAAAAGTTGCGTCACCTACGAAAAAAAAAAGATACTTGAAATCACACAAGTCAACAAATTTAAATTTTTGTAAAGTAACATTGATAAAAATAGGTTTGTTTGAAGTATTTTAGAGTCCTTAATCCGAAAATGATATTACTATTACTGTAAAACGTACCGTTTTTTTGTTATAGGAAGAAATAAGAGGAGACGACATATTTTTACAATCTAATATATCTATTTAATATAAACATATAAAACATATGAAATCTATGCAAAAACATTACGGAGAATTGGTTGTTATGTGAATAAAAAATATATTGCAAGAGATATGATACAGCGACAAAAACGTTTACTTTTTCCTTTTGAGTTTTGTAGCATCATCCCTTTTTATATACCAACAGTAGTCGCCCAACATAGATGGGTTTTAGCGCCCCTTGTATCTTGTTTCCATCGTCCTGGTGCCCTAGTGAAATCTCTCTCCTTGTTCGTCGCTTACTGCACAAAAATTTTTTGGAAACAAATTTAAATGGAAGTGCAAAAAATGTATTTTTAAAGACATGCGGCACCCTAGTAATTCATAGGTTTTCAAATGTTTATTTATAATGCTTTTATAGTCTTTTTTTTTTGTTGCCCAGAAATCCTTTTACTACACGTGCAAAACACGTCCAAGCTGCAAATTCCTTTTCATTTCATTCTTGAACACGGAGATCATCTAGGAACTTTCTTATCTGAGGTCCAATAAATATGCCCTCTTTTAATTTTACATCACTTAGTTGAGGAAATATTTCTCTTAGGTACCGGAAACCACTTCCTTCTTTGTCCATGGCTTTGGCACAGTTTTTTATAAGTCCAAGCTTAATATGGAGGGGCGGTAGCAGAACCTTTTTTGCGTTAACAAGGGGGGCATATTTAACGTTTGAAGTACCAGGTTCAAGAGAAGTTCTTTAAAGACAATACTTTTTACTATAGTGTTCTTTTGTTGCCCTACTGTCTCACAGACACAAGAAACAGTAATACTTTGTCAAACCTCTTTGAAGTCCTAGCAAAATACCTATGACTTTTAAATGTCCACAGATATTTCACTGATACTGTTCATATTTAACAGGATTAATTATGGTTGCTAATTTGTCTTAGGTTTCTTTCATCGTCACTGAATGGGCTAAAAGAATAGATGGTTTTTTGTTTCCATTATGAAACATCAATATCACATAGCGACCGTTACTTAAAAAAAACTTGATAATGTAATGTTTTTTTTTTCGGTAAAGTAAAACGCTTGCTTTTTTATCTAACAAGTTTCACTGCTGAAGTGTGAAACCAAGAAGTTCCGATTTTTGTTTTGACAATCCTTGGTTACGTACCAAGTTATTTAAAACTGAGTTATTAAGTAAGTTTACTGGTAGATGGTAAAAATGTTGGGTCACAACTGGTGTCCTCAGAAAGTCGTGGATCAGATTCTGATGAAGAGTTAGAATCACTGGAAAAAACGATGTTCAGGTTTAAAGGCGCTAGCGGTACCGGTAGTTCCTGGCAATGAGGAACTGGCCTTAGTGCAGACGGCAAATTTGGATACTCTATTTTGTCTCTATGCTTTTTTGAAATTCCTTTTGTTTTAGTAATGTGAAAGTAGCAATTACTTAGATTGTCAGTAGGTTCTCTCCACACCATAGGAACAGCAAACGGCATAGAATTTTTCTTGTGATACATCCACTGCAAAAAAATTACGTAACAACTCACACAACAAACATGAGGAGCCCAACTTTTATCTTGATCCCCAATTTGGCACTTAAAATTAAAAAAAAAATAGGCTTTTTTGACTTTTTTCAGATATTGATCTAGCTTTGGACTTAATAATAAAGTGTCCACATATATAACAAAACTTATCGGCTGGATTTTTGTAACATCGAAGACTCGAACCTGCCATTTTATATCAAAATCGACTTGCCTGTAATGTAAAGGATACAGAAACCAACTTAACTGCAGAAAACAATAAAACTCTTAAAGGTTCGTACAATTCCTTGAAAATAACCCCTTTGCGATCTTGTTGTACTTCCCGGTCCTAAGGCAGGTAAAAATGAGTTCAAAGAAACCTTATATAAAAGAGAAGCAGGTAGTTGCAAATGGGACGTGCTAGGCCTTTTCTGGGAACAAGTGTTTTAATAATTTTCTAAATAAGACGCAATATAAGCATTTTTATCGATGTTACAAAAATTATGTCGACTTGTGTTATTAAAAAAGTTTTTGTGCAACCGCCTTTGCTTATTCAGTAACCTAAAAATCGATATTGGCATACGGCTGTTGGGCGCCGATTGGGAAAATAATTATAAAAATTAAATTAAAATACCAAACAGTAAGGTTAGTTGTCATAATAGGATGGGCAAAAAAAGGCCAATCTTTACCATCTCTTTTACACAAATTATAGATCTCATGTATGTGTTGAAAAAAGTAATGACAGCTTAAAATAACGAGTCAGTTCAAAGCGATGTTTTTTGGCACACTAAGAATGCTGCAAGAGTTTCGTATTGCACTCTCATACTGAATTTATTATGTTATTATGCCTTATGTTGTTGGAACAAATTTACTGTGACAATTCATCTGCTGTTTTCATGCGACGACAAGTTTGAGTCTAAACACGAAACATCTTATTAGATATGCGTCATGTTTGCATTGCAGTTTCACACTATTCTGTTTGTTAGTAGAACTCTTTACATAACTCAAAAAAATTATAGTAGTGTGTTCCAAAGTTTCCTTATGGAAAAACAGTGTTTTATATCAAAATATGCAAATAAAGTGAGTGTCATAAGGCAGCGTATGAAACAGTACCAAAAGAATTGGCTTATATTAGTAAGTTCTGTTATAAACACCAACAAATTATTGTTTTACGTACAACTTTAAATATTACAACTGCACACAGGAAGGCTTTTTCACTTTTTTTTCAATACGACGAAAACCACAAATCAACATGACTAAATTCTTTTTGAAATGTTAAATATTTTTATTCTTAAAGTTTATCAAAAAAAGAATAATAAAAAAACTCTAAAATGTCAATTCCTCGAATAAAAATTGTTTTAAAAATTATTTGAAAAATCCAAAAATTGATATTTTTGAAAAAAAAATTGTCTTTGTACGTAAAATTACGTAAAATATTAAAAAAAATCACTGGAATTTGCCAAACTTAAATGGATACATATTATTGACGAAAAACGTGAAAAATGCCCTTTTTTATTTTGAAAATAAAAATAAACACAGAATTTTTTTTTTTATTATTCTCAAAAGATTCGTAAATCCGCCGTAAAAAAGAACTAAATAAAAAAAAAACGTCAATATCTCTATTTTTAAATTTTTTATGATTAAAAATAGGTGGAGCCACATATCTAAACAATAACCGAAAATATAATTTTATTGTGTTGTTTTTGTTAAAATTCAATCATTTATATGGACAGCTGCACAGCTTACGTGAAAATAATGAACAGATTAACTTACTTACTTACTCAGCCTTGGTCAAGGCCAAAAACAACATCAGACGCGTTGTGAGCATATTTTTCTATGAAACACTATTCCTTCTTATAAAAACTATTAAATTAAAATTTTAAAAAACACTACACACAAATGGTCCAAATTATGTACAGAAAGCTACTAACAAACTGAGCGTTGTAAAACTGCAGAGAAAATATCGGCCATGTCTTAATAACATAGTTTTATGTTCAGACAAGGTCCCAAGGCTGGTATACCATAAGACCAGAAGATGAATTGTACTAACCTGTAACTTACCACAACTAACCAACCTTGAATCACTTAAAATGATCCTACACAATTTAGAAGTTATTAATAAATATTGGTATACACATTTTTTATTAATCATACAGAGCCTATTTAAAATTAATATAAATATCCTTTATGATTATTACAGTGCATTCTTTAACCTGAATTGGATTAAAAAAAAGAATTTGTTATTAACGCTATTTCAGTAGATCGTAAGAACCTGGTATTTGTAGGCGTTTAATTTTAAGCCCCCAACAAAAGTAGTTTATCTTGGTTTAAATTAACTCCAAATGAAAATAGAAATACAATGTATCGTTCATTTAATTTAGCCGACTTCTGTTTATTTGCAGCGCAGAAGTTAAATCAGTCCTGAAATTTTAGCGTTAAATTATAGGGGCAGACTAAATTAACTGTATTCCGACCTCAAATCGATCTCACAAATTGGAAATTATAGTTGTGTAGCTTGAACAAGTCGTTATTGGAAATCAGATTATTTCAGCGACCAACCAATTGTACAGGTGGTAAAACTATGTTACATTACATACAGTTGAGTTCATCGCATTGTGGTTCATATTTCAATTTAATCAATATGTTCTATGATACAGTCCCTGGTCTCATTTAAGACAACAATTTTAGTTGTAGTAAAACCTACCACCAAGTTATTTCTACAATATAAATTACGGTTCACTGATAGTGACTTGCTCTTATTAAAGAATATCAAAAAAATTAGCGTAGCAAAATATATATATATATATATATATATATATATATATATATATATATATATATATATATATATATATATATATATATATATATATATATATATATATATATATATATATATATATATATATATATATATATATATATATATATATATATATATATATATATATATATATATATATATATATATATATATAATACTAACATATTCACAGTTTAGCAATGTTTTTGAAGCAAATATCATGGACGTATAAAAATAATTTAACTTAAAAAAAGGGACGAGGCCATATTTATTATTAATTTAAAACTATCGAAAAACGGTTGGGTGGATTAATGGATACATGGGTGGTTCCACTAAGGAATAAGAGGATTTTTTTTTTATTGAAGTACTTTAGCAGACTCGCCGAACCAGTAAGCACACATATCTAAATATTTTATTTCGTTTTCTGTATATATATATATATATATATATATATATATATATATATATATATATATATATATATATATAAAATATCTTAATTAAAAAAATTAAATAATGTGTGGCATGTTGACGAAGTGACTCTAGAAAAAGGTATATTTTTCTTTTTACAACTTCTTAAAATTAATTTAAATTTCTCAATTTCTAAGACAAAAGTTAGGTTGTTTTTCGAAAATGTAATTTTAATTTAACAGTTTCTAAAAATTTACTCCAACCCATTATGGTTTCTAATGTATAAAGAGGTACCAATTCGTATATAGCAATGCACAAAAATAATTTTGAACAGTACTCAAAACATTTACCTTATTACTCTTAAATACACCTCACATACTCACTTAAAATTTCGATCCCGTTATATCTTGAGTAGCAATAATCTGGCATATTCTGCGTCATACACTAATTATATAGAAGTGTGTTAGTAATTTAATCCAAACTCCATATAGTGAAGCACTAAGACTAATGGCTTATTTGAGCTTGTAAGCAGTTATGGCTTTATTACTGGAAATTAAACCCAAGATCTGTCATTTTCAAGTTTTAATTATAACGTATATGGAAATTTCAAAGAAATTATTAAAAGCAAAATGTATAAATACCCATGTCTATCAAAAAATAGTACAAATAAAGCAATTTTGTAATAAAAACAGAAGGTTAAATTTTCAAAACTTATTGACATTTTAATAAAGAAATATTTACCAAAAAGATTTCGTTTAGCCATTAATTTTCTTTTCATAATAATTATAGGGCATACATGTAATGTAATCCCAACTAGCAAATTTATTTTATAATTTTAATTTTCTACAAATTTTCTGTTTTATTATCATTAAAACGTTTCTACTACAATATTAAAATATATCTAATAGAGCAGTTACAAAATAATTATAAATATACTTTCAGGACTAAGCTATAAAACAACTTAGTCTACAAAACTAAATTGTTTTATAACTCCTTTGTAAGAGTCTTTTGCAACATATTAATACCGTTATAAAAACTTATAAAAATTATTTTATTGTATTAGTTGGTCATCTTATAATCTAGAGTAGTATTCAGGACTATTTCGTTTGTTGCTCCAGAGCTTGCTATATAATTATTTCATAGAGATGCAGTCTGCTGTAGATTGGAAACAGGAACAAAATGATTACATAATTAAATTGTTTTTCTTTAAATATAATAATTATTGCGGCTACCTACGCGATAAAACACGTTTGCTATAATATATTTCTTACATTAAATGTGTGGTAATGTTTCCTTATCGGAGCTTTGTTTTTTATAAAAATATTTATAGCGATTGACAGTGCAAAAGCAGAAATTTAAAATGTCAGATATAGGACAATGAAAAAAAAATTACAAATTTATGGTTTTCGTAGAAGATTGAAAATTTGTTGTAAAAATATTATGAATAGTAACTAATAGTAACAGTGCTATTAGCACTAAAATACAGCAGGCAAGGGAAAATCAGAACAGTACAAAAACAATACATTTTTTAAAAATCTTAGATTATAGGCACTTTTTTTTAATTTTCACATTCCGCACTAAGTGCTCTATTTCGGAATGTAAACAAAAGGATCCCTAACTTAAGTCCGCAAGATCCTAGGATGCTTTAAAAATAATCATATGATCGTCATGAAAAAAGTTAGAGATCAAAGTACTTAAGTACATTTGCTTTAAGAATGCCTGTGACACAATAAAATTTTGTCTAAGTACTGATTTGCTTAAGACTGTTAACTCAAAGAATCTCATTGTTTTAAATTTTATAAGAGTAGCCTTATAATTTAATTATTGTAAAATGCTTGCTACTAATACAAAAGTATTTTATAAAAGGCAGCCATTCTGAATGTCCATGCACTAGTTCGTAACTATAATACAGACTTGTAAAGTTACAACAATTATCATATTTTTGTAGTTAATAACAGTTAAAATCGTGCTAACTAAAAAATGTATTATAATTAAAAAAAAATCTGACTTAAGTACGTTTGCAAAATGACTTCAAATTCAAAAAGTGGATTTAAAAACAAAAAATGTTTTTTTTTAGAAATCATCGGTAAATGGAAGGCGCGCTTAAAATTTGTTGAAAACATGATATATAATTCTCAGTAAAATTTCCTTCGCACTAAAAATTTTAGTCTTCACGGTAGATGCGTGTAAACGAAGATCCATATTACTTATTATTTAATCCAATAAGTATGGGTTCCTCTGTGTATTTTTGCAGATGTTTTCCTTGTCATTTCGTTTTGATTAAAAGATATTTGTGGCGACTTTAAAAATATATTTAAAAAACCCATTTATTTTATTATTATGTTACCGTTCAGCATGTTTTTCTTAAAAAGTCTGTCATAAAGATTCCTAGAAAATAGTTATTTAGTGCTATTACAAGAAGCTTTAATAAAACAGTTCTATAAAGCCGTTTCTGAATATTCTTAGGGTTAACCAAAATGTTTATATAATTGTTGTTTAATTATTTCAATAACCATTACAAAATATTTATGGTGACTGAAGTATTTTATAAAATGGTGCCAATTTTACATTTATAAGTGTTGCAAAAACATTATAAAAATGTTTCCGAGAGAAATAATGTTTTATAAACTTTGTGTCGGAAACATTTCTAGGACTTTTATAAAACACTAAATTGCTAGTTGGGATATCATTACAAAATTGACTTACTTTTTCGAAAATTCCGGAATGAAAAAATGCTTTTATGTAGGTATGTCGGTGACTAATGCTGGGTACCCACTGATTATTTTAGTCTCCTCGAGGGTGGGACTACCGACGTTTGTGTTTTCCTTGTTTTTTTTCGTTTGAACTTATCTATATCTCTGTTTTGTTGCTCTGAAATATTTTCTCAAGTACTTGATGTACTTGATTTATATATTTTGCTCCATGTAAAATATCGGTAATTAGAAAAGGTGTGCTTTATGTCGCCAAATTCTGTACAATACATACAGTGCACTAAATTAGCCATATTACGCTGGCGTGAATAATCATGCTTAAAAAGTATCTGCGTCAAAAAAAAGTATCAATATTTCCTGCTAAGCAAGCTGTAACATTGGGAATAAAGCTTCAAACCACTTTCCATGTTTGTTTTGCATACCCCTTGTAAGTTTATCCTTGATAAACATTTCTACAGGTGGCACACCGATAATCACTCCGACTTCGTTTGTAGAAATTATCTCGTAGGCACCGCATAATTAAACGGCAACTTTTTATTATATTCTAGCTAATTTTTAAACTAGTCCACTTCTCTACTCGTTAGAACGCTAAATTTACCTAGGACATTGGAAGTATTTCATCTTTTGCAACAACATAATAGTTTTATCATTAGCGAACTCAATAACCGTCATCTTACCTAATAATCTCACTGCAAAAAAGTCAATATGCTATGCTGTGGCGGATTCATGTTTTAATATGCTTTCTTCGGGAGTGAATGTGAAGCGTTAAATCACAAAGGACAGGCATTATTTGAGCAACCAAAAATGAGCCCTACATATCAACCAACCAGTCTCGGGGTTATACAGACTTGTAGAGGGAACAAGACTAATGGGAGGATTGGTATAAAAGACAATGGGAGATTAGGCACAAAAAGTCCAAGAGGCTACGCTGCCTCCGGTAGTGAAAGACGGCTCCCAGGAAGAAGAAGAAGAGCCCTAATACACATTGCTACTTACTAAGCAGTGTTAGATCTTTTAGCCCCAATCACAATTAGTTTGCCGCTAAATCAAAGTTATGTTTAGTAATTTAATTTCTTTTGAGGTCTTCCAACAAACTAAAATTAATCTGATTATTTTACAACCATACTCACTTTTTCTTAATACAGTAGAATCTCTGTAAGTCGAACTATAAGGAAGACACCAACAAATTCAAATTATACTTATGAAGGATTTTCACTTTGTAAAAAAATATTTAAGTTTTAGGGGTTTAGATTCATTCTAACTAATTTTGGGTTAAAGATGTGGGATAAAAAAAACTCTAGTTACAGAGGTAATAAACATAATATATATTCTCAACTTAAAAGTTCTTCTTCTTTTCTTCGAGCTAGTTTTAAATTATTGGGTTATAAATGTTTTAAAATTAAACACTTCTCTGTTCGAGATACCAAGATCCCAATTATTTTATCGAGTTATGGAGGGACACTATGGCTAAAATGGCTTATTCGGACTTACTCAACATTTCGACTTAGGAAGAATTTAAAAGGTTCTAAGCTTTTATTTACAAACAAGGTACAAGAAGCAAAATTTAGTCTAAAAACACACACATTTAATTACACCATGAATTTAAATAATATATATATATATATATATATATATATATATATATATATATATATATATATATATATATATATATATATATATATAGATATATATATATATATATAGATATATATATATATATATATATATATATATATATATATATATATATATATATATATATATAATATATATATAATATATATTACGGTTAATAAAAATGTTTTAATTACACCATAAATACAAAATAAAGTCTGGAATTTAAAAAAATATATAAAATTATATGAGTTAGCAAAACTAAAGCAAATTTAAAATTTAATAAATTAAGGTTTTCTTCTATACTAAAAATTTTAAAACTAAACTGGGCAATGTTATAATTCATTCATGACCTTAAAACAAGGTCAAAGTTGGCGCAGGCCTCAGCAAACTTAGAGTTATGATTGGAAAAGGGTTTATTATTAAACAATCCGTAAACAAACTAAGATTTTATTGACAAAACTTGCCAAAAGTTAAGGGTTCAAATATGGATATGGGGTCGCTCTGTTTACCAAATATATAATTAGGGGGTTATTGCCCTTTAGAATATTTTAATAGAAATAATGAATATAATGCATAATATATTACAACATTTCTGGAAGCTTACAAACGTTTCTAGTAATTAAATATTGGCATTCTTTCAGGTATTAGTCAAAGTTGAGCAATTTATTTATGACCTTTTGGTATGTTTTTTTAATCTACTAAACTAGTCCGTTGTAATAAAGACATGTATTCTAAAATGCTTTTTTATACGACTGCTTTAGAAAATGGGGTTTTGCACACGCTAAACAAGCTTTGAAAATTGTATTTGCGGCACAATGTGCAAGGAAAATATGTTTTTTTGCACACGGTTCTGTCTTTCAATATGATTTATTTTGTCATTTACGTTTGACATAAGCGTGTGAAAAACTTTTCATGGCATATGAAACATTTTCACACAGTCCTGTCAAAAGATAAAAGATTAAAAATAATAAAAAATCGCATATTAATCCTTATTTTCTGCAGTCGTAGAATCGTGTGCAACTTACGTTTGAAAACTGACTCTGTGTACACTCGTATGACTTGTAGCACTCGCCCGCCTGCCAGTGCACAAACCTCATACTCGTGTGCAAAGAGTCTTTTTCAAAAAACTTGTTGCACAATATACTATTTTTATTTTGGTATCTCTGGAGGTCAAACTAAGGCCTACTAATAAATTGGCTCTACATTATCTCACTGACTAAAGGCAACTTAGATAGGTTTCGTGCTAGAAAGCATAGCGATAACTAAAAATTATTTAAGCCCACTTTTTGGCTTAAACACTGACCGACAAATACCTTTACATTTGCACTATCCGGTATGGTCGGAAACAAAACAAGCTTAAATTTTTGTTTTGTCCACCTATGTTTATTTCGGATATAACTGTATATTTTGTACAGTGTCATGTAACGAGGACTAAACAGTACCATATTTTCGGTTTTCCTTAAATAAAAAAAAATGGAAAATAGCCATCTATCATTATAATGTGTATTTTTTTTCTGTAGAATTATAAAAAAAGCACTTAAAAATAATGAATAAAAATATAGGAGGGACAACACAAAATTATTTATTTTTAAATAAAGTGTTCAAGTGCTCCTTAAAATTGATACCAATATTGGGTAAACCACCATATAAGTTTAGGATTTAAACTAGAACTGGCTAAAAATTTTACATATTTGTTTAACTCTATTGTGTCAAAAGTACTTGTTTTTTCGAAAGCTACCTTAAAACAGTTTAAAATAATTATTTTATAGTTTCTTTGATCTCTTTTAACTAAAAGGACATGGCATACTCCTTATGGATTTGAGTCACCGACAGATTTTTTTGAAATTTTAGTATTTTATTATGGAAGTCCAAATAAGCATTTTCTTTCATTGCGCCAACCTTGTAGCTATACAGGGTGATACCATAAAAACATAAATTAAAGCCAAAAATTCTTAAAAATATTTATTTTATTCATAACAAAATGCTGCCTGTTACCCTGGACTGACATTCCATTCAAGATACTTTTTTTATCGTGTACAGGGTTTTTATCTGTCATGTCCTACAGGGTGCACGATTTATTAATGAACCAACAAATATACAGTCCAGTAGGCCTAAATATAATATATTAACGGCCGAGTGATGATCGCGTTGTTAAATTTAGCAATGAACTTAGCAATTGTTAAAAGTTAACAACGGTTTAGATTGTTTAACAAAACGTTATTGTCAGTGTTACTCAATGATTTTAGTAGGCAACCTGACAAAATCTGACATTTTGTTAAACATTCTAAACCGTTGTTAACTTTTAACAATTGCTAAGTTAACAACGGTTTAGAATGTTTAACAAAATGTCAGATTTTGTCCATTGCTAAATTTAACAACGCGATCATCACTCGGCCGTATGTCACTTATTATTATAACCTATAGGAATTTCGTAACTTGGCAGTAACTCATTTATACATACAGTGTGTCCCTCCAAAAAAGTTATTTTTAGATACCGGGTGAACCAGAATTATATGGCGGTTTTATTTATATTTTTTTTTCAGTCATACGGAAGTTAGTTAGTAGAATATTGCACAATAAAGCAAAATAAGGGTTTGCTTGCGCAGAAGTTTAAAATAGGGAAAGATTCATCCAAAGACATGTAGACAATTTTACAAATCGGTTATATAATCCCCAACCCGAAAAGCATTGCGCAATTTTATACCCCGACTATACATATCTAAAAGCGCCAAAGAGCTCCAATTTTAAAATACAAAGGCAGTCATTTTCAATGCACAAGAGGTATACTTTATTTTAACTTACGTCGAGGTGGTGGTGCATGGGTAAATATGGAAAATAATAATATTGAATCTCATGTTTTGCCTATAGACTATGTTATTTCTAAAACATTTGGTACCTATCAAGTGATGCTTTCTCCAGCTTATATTCAAGATACCGCTGAAAAGGAACCAAATAATGAATATATTTTTCAAGTTCAACAATTTGAACCTGGCTTAATAAGAGCAAAGATACTTTCAAGGTTTACGCAAGCTTTTAAGCATCATTTTATATTTGCTTTCTCGATTCCAAGAAAATGGTGATCCTATTTCTGGTACCTATTGCACATGCAAAGTGGGTGCCAGAACGCTTGGCGTATGTGCCCATGTTGCCAGTGTAATATGGTACCTGGGATATGCTAGGTATCAACAGGTTGTTAAATATCCAACGTATGTTTTACTTACAACTATTTTGGACGCTACACATAGAGCAGTTGAAGAGCCACAAGTTCTTGACTAGTATGATCTTTTCATCTTTCTTTCTTATAAATAGTATAGTTTTTAATAAGGCTAAACAATGGCCTTAGTTTGATTTAAATGAATAATACTAATTAATACATCATTGTTGTTGTTTTACTAATAAAAATATTTCCCTCTATAAACAGTATATTGACATTGATATTGACAGACTAAAAACTTGTTACTGTTTGAAGTTTACCATTGTGTTTATTATTGTTTTGAAATGATTAAGGGTTACCTTAAAACCAGTAATCTGTATTTTTACTGTAAGATATTATGCATTAATTATTATTCATGTTTGTATTAAATTGCGACATTTTACGTAATACTAAGTCACTTTTCGAAACATCGGTTTACATCACCCAGTATGTTTATAGTGTAGATCGGTCAAAAAAATCTTTTTACAACAGCGGTTATATAAATAAAACCGGCATATAATTTTGGTTGACCCGGTATCTAAAAATGACTTTTTGGGGGAACACGCTGAATGTATGAATGAGTTACTGCCAAGTTAAGAAATTCCTATAAGTTATAATAATAACTGACATAATAAATTATGTTTAGTCCGACTAGACTGTATATTTGTTGGTTCATTTATAAATCGTGCACCCTGTAGGACAAGGCAGATAAAAATCCTGTACACAATAAAAAAAGTACTTGGTATGAAATATATATTTTTTTTATATAAAAAATGCAACAGACAGTATTTTGTAATAAATAAAATAATTATTTTTAAGAATTCTTGGCTTTATTTTATTGTATCACCCTGTATAGCTACAAGGTTGGCGCAATAAAAGAAAATGCTTATTTGGACTTTCAAAATAAAATACTAAAATTTCAAAAAAAATCTGTCGGTGACTCAAATCCATAAGAAGTGTGCCATGTCCTTTGTCAGAGCAATTTAAGATTGGGCCAACTTAGCGAATATCAATATAACAACTTATACTGCAACTTTACTTAGGCGTGAATATTCCAATTATGTATCTGTTTGCGTCATTCATGCATGACAAAGAATCATTTCTTCCGACAAGACTGTCGCATTACATACTTCTATTCAGCGTGTGGCTGATTGCTTTGACAACGGCGCTTGATAAACTCACAAAGGAAACAAAATCAAGCACACAAAATGAACTCCTTTTTAACAAAACCGTCGCGAACACCGTCACTCTTACATCTTTGATGTCAGACCATGCTGAAGATTCACAAAGGATTATAATTTTGCAGTTGCGACTTTAAATTTTTAAGATTTTTTTGAGTGACCATATCTTATTTAAAAAATATATTTTTATTTAATATAAAATATAAAACTACCAATTATCAACATAAAATTTTATATACCTCTTTTTAATTGAAACATACAGGGTAATTCAAATTCTAGAGAACCAAAAAAAGAACTTTTTGAAATTTGGCACACGGCTATAACAGGTGATAAGCTACATTTTAAAAATATTTTGGCAAGTGCAGCGTTGCCAGATTTAACCGAAACCAATAGCAACATTGCAATTTTAAATACATCATTCCGTTTTTTATTGCATATTTGGATTCTACACAGAATTCTAAGTAATTTTTGTTAGCATCTACCAATACCTATAACTTACCGTTTTTGAGAAAATAATTAATCACCATTAAAAAAAAAACATCATTTCAAAAAGAGTTTAATATTTACGTGCCTTACTAAGCTGGATACTAGATTTATTTTTAAGTTAGACAATGAATGTATTTAGGATATCTACATGTTATTATAGCGAAATATCTTACCGGGTGTCTCAAAAAAATTTGCATTTTTACCAATATCAAATAATGATTAAAACTCCTTGTTTTTAAATAGACCAATAATTTACCTACTGAATGTCCATACATCTTTCTACTCCCATCAGCCACCTATTTTAAATACAAACAAATTTTAATTTTTTAATCATTTAAACCTTAATAATTAAACAAAATCTATAATTTTTAACTTATATGTCAAATATTGTCAAAACAATTTAAAATATAAACTTTTATGACCTACCTAGGTAAATTAAAAATTAAGGAATGGTTTAGTGTAGATGGTATTTAAAAACAGAGAAAAAAGTAAAATTCGTTTGTATTAAAAAAACGGTGGCAGATGGGTATAGAAATATGTATGGACATTTTGTAGGTAAATTATTGGTCTATTTAAAAACGGGATAAAATACACTATGTTGTAGTTAAAAAAAAATGTGTCCTAATGAATAATTAATATAAGATATATCGCATTATAGCATGTAGATCTTTTAAATACATGCATTGTCTATCCTCAAAAAAATATTCTGATATCCAGCTGGGTTAATCACGTTAATATTAAACCTTTTTTACATGGTGATATTCCTTAAAAGAAAATAGTAATTAATTACCTTTTTTTATAAACAGTGGAAGACAGGTATAAGTGGATGTTGACAAAAATTACTTTGAATTTTGTGTAGAATCCAAATATGCAATAAAAAATATTGTATTCTATTTAAAATTACAATGTTGCCATTGGTTTATATATATATATATATATATATATATATATATATATATATATATATATATATATATATATATATATATATATATATATATATATATATATATATATATATATATATATATATATATATATATAATTAAATTTTGAACAATCACAACTTTTTGGTACGGCCCTGTATTACATTTTTAGGTAAATTTATTAATCGTTTTGTCATTTTTACGTCAAAAAGGGTATACCTATTAAAAGTTGATATAAGCAACCGTTTAATTACGACGCATCTGATTTTATTATAGCAAAATTAAAAAGAAAAAAAAAACCAAATATATATTATTTTCAGTAAAACATAAGCTAAGTTTAATAATTTTCATCAAATACACATAAAGTGCCTATGCGTGTACTTTAACACCCTGTAAATCGGAAACAAAGGCCTTGCAGACCCATATTTGCATAGGCTTTTATGTTTATTTTTGGATCCTGACTACGTACATGAAGTATTAACATTTCCTCGTGAATCACTCTGTATATATATATATATATATATATATATATATATATATATATATATATATATATATATATATATATATATATATATATATATATAGCTTTTTTATGAAATACCCTCTTTAAATAAAGCAAACAAAGAAACATTAAACAAGGATACGGATAAAACTTTTTAAAATCTTTCTTGCCTAATGTTTTCTGAAATATCAGCGTTTTAAGCTTTTTTACAATTTGAGACACGTCTTGTTCTTCGAACTATGGGAAAAGTTTAAAACCTTTGTATCCATAAAAGGAAATATCAATACACAAAAGAAACTAAAATGCTTACTTCAAAACTGCTTTAAATTTACTTTAATAAAAAGAAAGCATATAAATGAAACGTAGAGTTTTATAAATGACAATTTTGAAATAACGTAAGCATATTGACCAAATACATCAAAGACAAAAAGAGTAATCAGAAGTAAAAAAATAAGAGGTGCAAGGGGAAGAAGATCTCGGTGAACCCACAAAGAGAGTGGAAAGATCCAGGCTTCTCCAATTTGACTGTTAAGGGATGACTGAAAGTGATACTTTGTGTTGTCCTATTGGGAACATTTTTTTAAAAGAGGAGCAGGCCCCGACAGCGCGTTGACGGCCAAAAAGGCAAAAACGGCAAACTTTATCTCTAGCATATGGTCAATAATAAGTGGAACGACCTTTTTTTTATAATGCCTAGTGTTGTAGGAGAAGTCAAACCCCAGAAATACGGACACTATTTCAGACAGAGTTTGATTTAAGATACATACAGGGTGTAAAAGTTAGAAGAAGGTTGAATTTAATTTAAGCTTTATAGAAGCTTTATGAACGTACTGTGTTTAGGCTAATTTGTGTCATTCTGGAATAATTCGTTGATTTACTGGACTTGGTCGCTCATAAGTAGGCGTTGGCAGATATTTCTTGTTGGAACAAGCTCAGTTGTATTTATAGGGTATTAAACCAAACATTAATATTGCTGATTATACCCCAATGTTATATTCATTAAAGATTCCTTATAAGCCTACCAATCAGCCCAACTATAAATGCTATTTACTGGGGAAGGAGAAAGAAAGAAATAAATAATGTAAAAGAATATTAAACCTTAAAGTTTAATTTAAAAAAATCCTTAATAATTTTAGATTACCTGTTCTAAAATGAAATAAGTTAAAAAAAAATATATTTTAATAGATATTTTAACAAAAACGACTGTGCAGAAAGAGTGCAATTAAAACAGAAAAAGTGCCCTTTCAAAGTTAATTGTATATAAGAAATAAGTATTGCATACTAACAAATTATGATATTATTAAGTATTATTATATGGCAATTGAGAACAATTTAATAATAATTAAATATAAGCATAAAAAGGTAGTACACGCAATATGGGCAAAAAGTCTGTTTAGGCATATACATACATATTCCTAGCATAGAGTACTAGTTGGAGAGCCAGACCCGAGATGAGGCCGTCATTGATGATATCAAATTTCTCCATTGCAAAGTGTTCAATGTCAATATTTACAACTCCACGCAGGCAGTAACCCTAGGGGATACAGGTGGTAGTTATATGGGGTGAAAGTGGTGAAATTTGTTTCAGGAAAATTCCAGATACCTTAGTGGATACAGGGAGTACTTACAAGGGAGAAAGTGTTTTCTTTTTAGGTAAAAACCGTCATTGATGATATGCTTGAAATTATGTCAAGTAAGTAGGTTGTCACCTAACCAAAGAAAATCTCAAAGGGCGAAGTGACCGCCTGCATGCATTGAAAGAAACACATTGCAATGGAGAAATTTCATATCACCGATGACGACTCTTTACCAAAGTTCAATTTCTTGGACTATAAGCTATTAATAAGCTGATAAATGGATGAATTTATAAAATAATATTTGCTAACACTAAAGCTTAAATAGGGGAGATCATGAGTTTAAACGCCACAGGTTTGCCTTTGCTTTTTTGTTGGACTTTTTTTTAATATGTTTATTATTTTAATACTAAAAATCATTTCCAGTGATTGTCACCAAATTTCTTTGCAAAAACAGTTGGCTTATTTCTAAACTTACATTTTCTTTTTCCTTAAACCCAGCCTTTGAGTACTATGTTCGATACAACATAAACGCGCCAAGTAAAAGATCAAATAAAATTTTGCAAGTTACATACAAAAATAACAATTTTGCCATTACAAATATATTTCCAATTTAAAATTTTAACATTTTCATTAAAATTTACTGAACAAAGCCCTTTGTGGGTCGGTTATGGTTTAAGATCAAAAATATGAAAGCGTTGGCGTTGGTGGACGCGACTGTTTTATCAAAAAGGAAATTTATTTTGTGTGCACAATTTTGTTTTCTTTGTAAGTATACTATGCACTTGTTGTCAAAGTAGTCGGTCTCTCTAGTTATTTTATGCAAGAGCTGCAGCACTATGACCTGTTATGTAAGAAACGAAAAAAGGTTTGTTTAAATTACCTTGTCGTTTATAGTCAATTAAAAGTGGGTAATCGAACAGATACAAAATTACCATTCTCTAATTTGGACTTTATCAGAATGGAGTAGTTTTTTATGCCTTTCTTTTAAAAGCACAAGTTGGTTTAGTTAAAAAAAATCTAGTTTTAGTTACTTAAGCAATCAATGTGTTTAAAAAATAACATAAAATTATATACTAAAATAATTACTTTAAATACCAGCACGATTAGGTCAACTGCTTTGCATGGCAACAATATCAAACAATTTATGAATTAGTGTAAAAAATATGTGCTTGCGTCATAAACATTAGTAGGTGGTAGAGGAGCTTTCCTCGCCTGAGGCGGTACCACCCCACTTGCCCTTTAAATGACTCGTGAAATCTCAGGACGTTTCGAGTTCTGGGCGGTGAGTCAGTTTTCCTTCTTCCTCTTTTAGTTTTCCCTCTCCCTCTTCTTTCTTTTTCTTTTTTTTTTTCACTCTACTAAAATTTGGAAATAATGATGATGGCACACCCGAACGTGAAGTTATCCGGAGGTAAAATACCCCTCCATTCGGTTCTCCGGGCGAGGGTTCCATTTGGGGGGCCACCATCGAAAAGTCTAATATCCTTCACAAATATATGTGGGCTTAACTCCAACGTAAACTCTGTTCACCATTATCTTCAATCCTCCAAACCCCACATACTATTTCTCACCGAAACCCAAGTAAGTCCCAAAACAGCAACCAACCACCTCCTTTTCCCAGGTTATGAACTCATTTCATCTTTTCGACCCCATGGCGGCGTTTGTGCTTACGTTCGCAACGACCTGGCTTGTGCTAGGGTTTCTAACCTTTTTTGGCTTAAACTTTCTTTCAGATCTTCTACCAAATTTATCTGCTGTATCTTCTTTCCTTTGTCTCACACAACTGGAACAAGTCCCTTGAGTTTCTTGGTGAATCCCAGATCGTTGCTCTTGACATATCCAAAGCTTTCGATCAGGTCTGGCATGATGGGCTTCTTAACAAACTTCCTTCTTACGGTCTTCCACCTAAGCTTTGCTCTTGGCTTTCCAGTTTCCTTTCTAATCGACGTATATCAGTTAGTGTAGATGGTCATTCCTCCAGCTTCTACCAAATTAATGCTGGGGTGCCCCAGGGCTCAGTGCTGGCACCAACGCTGTTTCTTCTACACATTAACGATCTTCTCTCTTCCACAATCAATCCCATTCATAGTTTTGCTGACGATAGTACCCTCCACTCTAGTATTCAATTTCTTAAGCCACCGTGTAATCCTGATTTCGAAAACAAGCGCAGGTCAATGCAGATATCTCTTTCACAAGACCTCAAACTTATCTTGGATTGGGGCGCCAAAAATCTTGTTTAGTTTAATGCCTCGAAAACAGAGTCATGTTCCCTGTCGCGAAAAAGTCTGCAAATGCTCATTCCTTACATATGAGCGGCCAAGTTCTGCAGAACAAAGAGTCGTTTAATCTTGTCGGCGTTACTTTTGAGAATAACCTCAACTGGACAAACACATTTTATCCATAGCTTCGGCAGCTTCAAAAAAGATTGGATTTCTCTTCCGAGCCAGAAAATATTTCTCTTCTTCCAATTTGTACACTCTGTATGTATCCCAAATCAGACCCTCTTTAGAATATTGTTCTCATGTCTGGGGAATGGCGTCCCCTACACTTAGCATTCTGGACTCCATTCAAAGAAGAGCCGTTCGTCTTATTAATGATCCAACGCTCACAGAAAGGCTTCCTCTTCTTGCCCACCGTCGAGCTGTAGGGGATCTGTCGCTCTTCTATAGGTATTTTCACGGCTTCTGCTCAGAGGAGTTGGCCAGTATAATTCCTTCTCTGGCAGCTCCCAACAGAGCAACACGTAGTGCAACTTTTATGCATCCTTTTACAGTTCAGTTAGAGAGGCCCCGAACTTCATGCTTTCTTCGTTCCTTCATCCCTAGGGTGTCAAGACTATGGAACCTGCTGCCCGCAGAAGTTTTTCCTTCTCCTCCCAATCTCCAAAAATTTAAGTCCCGTGTGAACAAACTCCCTCTCACCACACTGAAGACACCCACGGTACGTTAGTACTTAGGCACCAGCCTTCGTGGACTGTCCCAAGATAAAAAAAACATGTTTAATTGGCACATTTCTTAGGCATCAGAATAAATATTTCTTAAATATCGTTGTTAATCCAATATTTTAAAAAATTTTTAAAAATATATAAAAAGTTTTTTAAATTCAAAAGCTTGTGACTTATAGACCTTTAAAAATTTTAAATCTAACTGAGGCGTTTAAAAGTATGGGCTTCTGCACTAAAAATATAAAGTTCTTTAATAGAATTTAAAACAAAAATACTCCTAACTGGGTCTTAAAAAGGTTAAACTATAAGATAATATTTTATTAAACGGGTATAAAACAAATTATTTTATTCAAATAATATAAATTTTTAAATTAGCTGCGGCTAAAATTTTTGTAATAAAATTTGTTTTTTTTTTTACATCATTCAGTTTTAAAAAATCCTTTAATAGTTTGTTATAACCTTGTAAACCTTTATAAAAGTGGATCCATTTACTTTTACAAACCAGTAACACACCAGGACCAAAAATTATAATATTCTCAGAAAAAATTTATTTAAAAATTAACTGTCTAAAATTTGGCTTTTATAGTTAAATAAAGTACACCAATCATCAAAACACTCGACATGCCTGTTGACAAAACTTTGGAAAACTGATTTGCACACGAATAAGAATGAGATAGGAAAAGAGAATTAAAAAAATAAGATGCTGCTATGTCTGGCGCTAAAATAAAGCCACCCGCCTGTTCTCTAACTGTCGAAATCCAAATAAACTCCAAGTTAATTTATTTTCTTGTTAAAAAGAAATTTGAATAAGAACACATTACATGAATTTTAAGTTGTAAAAATAGAAATTTCCAGACACAAAGAGTAGCTATTAAGTATTTTACATATTTAAATTTGTACAATTATCGAATGTATTCAAAGATACATTAATATACTATGTTTTAAAAATAGCATGACATTTTATTTACAATAAGAATATTTGAATTTAAATATTAAACAACGAAAAAGAATACCTCAGAAATTTGCCGACCAATAACAGGATAGGCAAAAACAATATTATAGGCTTATTATTTTTTTAAAGGCTTATCTAGCATGTTCTAAAAAGCACGTGGTATTTTTTATAACTTTTCATTAACAAAGTATATCTTGATACTTCTTTAATATAATACATAGGTATTACCAAAGATTAAAGTCAAAATAAAAAGCTAAGCCGATTGGTTTTTTATTTTTTTATTGTCTGTATGTCTTTTAAGTGGTTAACTATTTTTTTTTTATATGAGTATAACTGCTTAGTATAAAAATCTTTTACCTACACATAATAAAATAAATTGGGTACAGTTTAAATAAATAATATTTTTTAAAGTAGTGAAATACATGTAGATATACAAAAAATTTATTGGAAACTTATTATTTTTGATTCTGTGGTGCAAAAAATGTCCTTTTTCTATATAATAACTTGTTTTATACTTGCCAAAATCCTTTTCCTGTATGGACTGTTGATACATACCTGCAAAAATTAATACATTTTATTAAAATACCAAAGGGATTAAATACCAAAAGCATTAGTTAAATATTTATTATAATTACTAAAAAATCCCAAAATAAAATTGGTAAAGCAGACTTGTATAAAATTTTATTAAAACATTAAAAAAAAAAACTGTAAAATATTTTTTCAGAAATTTGGTATAAAACCTTGATTGCTTTTGTAATAACCCTTTTATTTTATTACTTTCTAATCTAACGCCATCTACCCACTAACCGTGGTTATTTGGCTAACAGAAAGTATAGAGTAACGTATCTATTAATAAATTGTTAAACAAACGATAATTGAACAACATTTCAAGTCCAATCAGAAGACTAACAGAATTTAAACACATCATAATAACTCACTAAAACCTTTTGTATTTAAAAAAGTTTAATTATCTTAAGCACAAAATCCAATTAAAAGTAAGTTAGTAAAACACAAATCGACTAAGACAAAGAGTCCTTAATTAAACATTATTTTTAAACAAAGTTTAAACCATGTTTTCTTAAAAAACATTTTTAAAATTATAGGGTGTTCCTCATTAAAAAAAAGATATATATATATATATATATATATATATATATATATATATATATATATATATATATATATATATATATATATATATATATATATATATATATATATATATTATATATATATATATATATATATATATATATAAAAAGTCTTTATAAATATGAGTCCGAAAATGCGTAGTTTCTAAGATTTGTTAGTGTTCTTTCTATTAATTAGGGCCTAGGTTAGGCCTAATAAAATTAAAATTATTAATTACAGTGGCGTCTCAGGAAACACCTTATCGAAAATAATTATAAATAATTGTGAAAAAATGTACGCCCCTGACGTTTTATATATTTTTTAGATTAAGCGACTAAACATGATTTTTTTTATCTCCTAATATTTTTTTCTATCTTGCTTTGTTTTTAAGAAAAAAATTAAAACCAATTCATTGCAAGACTCTGAGCCCCATTAAAAAAAATAAATTTTAATTTGCAAGTTAAGTATATTAATGTGGGCCAAAAGACTTGTAATTACCCGGTTTTAATTTTTTTATGAATAAGCTTCTTATCAAGGTATGTGCAACCGTTTTAGGGTGCTGTTAAAAAGTCATATTAAAAACAAAATACCAAGCTTTGCACAATGTTGCTAAATTTTGCAAATTACTTATTTCTGCGTCTAAAATTCCATGTAAATGACAACAACAAATTAAAACCAATAACGAACGTTCCCTAATACATATTAGATTGAAGTAAAATTAATTAAATTTTTAATATGTCCATCGTTTTGAAGAATACATGTAGTGTATGTTGTTATGGTCTGTCTCAAAGTATACCGTGTTGGCTCTTGCCTTCATTTATGGATTATACCTGTCGACAGCAATAAAACTGCGAATCGGTAGGTATTAAAGGACAGAACATTAGGGACAGACTTTAATAATATAAAGATTTATAATTTATTGTTTATTTAGGTAACTATAATCTTAAAATTACATTAAAAAATTAAATATATGCAAAGTTTTAATTAATTTATAACTGCCTTACCTATACATAATTACATTTTTAATCTAAATATCTAAATCTAATTCTGTTTCACTATCAGAGTCATCATTGAGATTAATTACAATAGGATTTATGTTGTTTTGGATAGAAATGTAAGAGTCCTCAATTTTTATAATGTGCTGTAGTGAATTTTTTCACTTCTCAACTGGTATGTTAGTTATTACATTTTTTATCAAATTTATAACACTAGAACTTAAAGTAGGTGTAACATTTTCTGCTCTGATATTTGATTTTACTTGGTTCCACAAATGCTCTATGGGGTTAAACATACAGTGATACGGAGGAAGCCGTAAGACAGTATGTCCAGCCTGTTCAGCCAAATTATCACATACATATTGTTTTTTAATTGCATATGAATTTAGGACTTCCAAAAGATGCGTTTTTTGTAACTGAATTCAAAATAAATATCATTTTCTAACAAATATTCCTGGATTTCAGTTTTTGAACTTGATGAAGCTGGTGCTTTGTGTAGCAGACGGCTGTGGTAGCTTGCGTTATCCATGGCAATAACACTGTTTGTTGGTGGCACGGCTAATATTTATATTGGTTTCGTCTTCGTCTAGCTTCTTTTTCAGTTTATCCAAGGTAGAAATAATCTTGCTTTCATAAAGACAATATATTTTCCTTCTTATTAGGTCCTGATCACTATTGTCCATACGGTGAGATTGAAAATCACTACGTTTTTTTTTGTTCAATTCTTCACTAATAATAATATCCCTTATCGATGATATTGGAGTTTTTGTAAGTAGACAGGTTTCTTTTAAAGCTTCTTGTTTAATTAGACCTCTACTGATTAAAGTTTCATACACATTTTTCACAACCTGTTTTGCATCTTATGACAAATGATTTCGACGCGACATAGTTATATTCTCGTAAAACAACTATTTCGAAACGCACAGTAAAAACGGTTATTCAACACTGCACACAAAATATTTATATGCCTAATGGTTAATACTCAAGAAATACCTGGCCCACCCCTGCCCTTATGAACGAATGGGTTTACCCAATAACAATAGGTAATAAAATCGTTAAAGGTTTATTGGGGTATGGTCTGTCAAAAGCCATAACGATATACTTTGAGACAGACTATACCAAATGGTTTATGGCATTTGGGATGTAATTAATTTTAAATATGCATTAGGGAACTTTTGTATTTAGTTTTCATTTTTTGTTGACATTTAGGTACACTTTTAGACTAGAAATAAGGCATTTGCGGAATTTGGTAACATTGTGTAGAGCAAATACAATCAATCGATATATGTGTAACCGACTGAGTCAAGAAAGACCTACGGGAAGCAAATATATACATCCTATCGGACAGGCCTTAAAGACTCTAGCGGTATACTGCTTTGACTCAAAGCTCCTCTGGGAATATCGAAAATCTCTTAACCAACTGGCCACAAACAGCAAAGTAACTCTAATGTGGATGCCAAGACATGAAGTGAAAGGCAATGAAATTACTGACCAACTACCCAAGTTGGGAGCACAGGCGCTGTTTTATGAACCGGAACCTTTTTGCCAAACTCAGGATATTTACCAACTTCCTGAAAGTATGAGGTAACATCTAAAAAATCTGGAAAAAGATACATTTATAGGTTGTTTAAGACACGCAAGTCTTTAGACTATTTAAGCTTTTGTTTGCGAATCTTTTGTTACGCTTTGGGAACGCCTTATTTTTATCTAAATTAGTAATTAAACTTCTTTGTTAAACCAATTTAGGAAATTTTTGTTAAAAATAATTGCTAATTTATTGGTAAAGTTAACAAACAACAAAATACAATTTTCTTTTTAATGATTACTTGCTGGAGGTTTTAAATTATAGTAAGCATTTTTTTGTGACTTTTAATGTCTAATCGTTTAAAGTTGGATTAGTATATAAGAATAAAAATTCGGTGCTCTTTGAAAACAAAAAACATAAAAAGTAGCTAGAAAGGTTTGATTTGAACTGGCGGCTGCCTTTGCTTTTTATATGGACTATTTTTATAGACACGTGTGGGAACAGCACATTATAAAAACAAAGGTGGCCGGTAGTTCAAATTAAACCCTTTTAGCTACGTTTTATGTTTTTTTTTCTTGTTAAAGAGTACCGAATTTTCATTCTGATTCAACTATACGAACTTAATATTTACTAAAGATAGCGTCTTAAAATAACTGACTTTAGGGTATATAATTTTGTTGTGTCTTGGTAATTTCTCTACGAATATCCGAAATGTTTATTATAATCTATCCGTTTAAAAGAAGAAGTAATAAATTATCTTAAATTATGCAAATTAAGAGTAAATAGCATTCAGTGAGGAACAAACCAGTGGCACCTTTTTAGGTTTGGCTTCAGGTAGAATAAGGAAGGTAGGTACAATATACTTCCACTTTTTGTCACTCCTCCAAGGCAGTGCCATGCAACATCTTAAATACGTCTTAAACATCCCTCTTTGAGTGGTTCATAATGTTCGTAGTCAAACTAATAATTAATGCAGTCCACATAATCTTTAAATCTTTTCCCCTTTAATTGTAAAAATTAGTTTTTTTGCTTAAAAAATGTTGCGCTTGCACGTATATTCACAACTGTGAACATGTTTTAACAAAAATAATAATTGCGCATATTCATTTAATAAAACCCTTCATATGGAATAAAATGTTCTATTTCAAGTTAGACTAAAAAATATAGCATACTGAAATTTTTAATCGATACCAAACATATTAATATTTTTGTTTAAAATTATGACGTTTAGGGGTGTTGATTTAAAAATTATTTATTGCATACATAAGCGAAATTTACATTTACGAGTACATGGGTCCCAGTTAGAGTTCGAACGTTGTAAGAATAACACCGAGACGTCATTACCTTAATGGCTATCAAGCTCCACCTACCCTTAGCAACCAGACTATTTGCATGGCAACGGTACCGTGTCGCCAATTTATTACATAGACGTAGTAAAAACAGATATTTTTGTGTACTTGTTTACGTATTTTTGTTGTTTGTTATTTGTGTATTGTTTTTAAAACAGTGAACATGTCTTCCAAAAAAATCGGTGTACGAGGTAAATTAATTGGCAGTCAGGGACGTGAAATTGTAAATAATGTTATAAAGTTTATGCATAGAAATATGATTTATACTGATGAAACGTACATACATTCAAGCCACACAATGTTAAAAGGATGGTCAGATGACAATTATGATAAGGAGCTTAAAAAGCCCATATCAAAAGGGCAACGCCTTATTATTGTACATGCTGGCGGAGAACGGGGCTTCGTTCCTAATGCTTTATTAATTTTTAAATCAGGTATTTTATTATAAAATATGCTTTTTCAACATGCACTGCATTAATTAAAAAAAAATGAAACAACCTCTTTAGGATCAAAAAGCGGAGATTACCATGATGAAATGAATCATGACAATTTTATGAAATGGGTTGAAACGCAGCTAATTCCGAATTTACCGAAAAAATCGGTGCTTGTTGTTGATAAATAATGTAACTGTAAAAAAATTTAACCTCTGGTAGCCTAAAGGCCGATATGGTGAAATGGCTGAATGAAAATGGTATTGAATTTGAGGAAAATTGGACAAAAGTAGAATTGTATGCAAAAATAAAAGAAATAAATTTCGCTTTCCACCCAAATATAGACTTGATGTTATTATGAAACAGCACGGCCACAGCGTACTCAGGTTACCTCCCTATCACCCAGAACTAAACCCAATAGAGAAAATTGGGGCTCTGGTCAAAAATTGGGTAGCGTCGCGAAATGTAACTTCTAAGTTAACCAATGTGCAGCAGCTGACTACTGACAAATTAAAGGATGTCGGAGTGGATGAATGAAAGAAAATTTGTGACCATGTTAAAAAATATGAGGACCTCAAAATTGAGAAAGAACACCTGCTCGACCATACAATGAATGAATTTAGATTCACCGTGAATACGGGATCATCATCGGAAGAATGCACAGAATCAGAGTCAGAAACAGAATCTGATTTAGATGTCCATATGTTACCCTCATCTGACACAGTTACTACCAAACTATAGTTATCTTAAGTAATAGACGTAGTGTTTTTCGGACTACTACAGATACTTGCAAATAATTATATTTATAAAGACAATGACAGTCCAAAGTACGTCTACTACTCAAGATTCATCATTGCCTATAATCTTTAAGCGGACAAATAGTCGCCCCTCCTCTTTATATTGTAAAACGCAATCAGATAATAAATAACAAATATTTCTTCTTGATTAAATTAACATAAAAATTATTATGAAATGTGATTTTTTGAGTCTGTATTTAATAATAATAAAAGTGAAAATATTTTACCTCTATAGGGAAAGGTTTCGGGTGTAATCTCGGTAGAAGCGAAAAGTTTTTAATTAAAACACTCTACATGTCGCCCAAAATGTTATTATTAATAATATTACGTACAGATACAAAAAATCACACATTTTTTCCGGCTTGATATTATTGGCCACATGTCGCCAAATAAATTTTAAAAAAAAATGCACCAAAACTATTTTTATTTTTAATATTATAATAATTAACTACGCCACTTGACTTCAAGTAGGCGGGAACCAAATAGAGAACTGATATGAGACCGTGACGTATCGGTGGATTAAAATGACAAAAATATATATTTTTTAAATTGGCAAACATTGAGTCTTCACACACATTTTCTAAAAAATAATGGTTTAAAAACTTAAAAAAAGTCCGTAGCAATATTGTTAAATTAAAAAAAAAAGAATAGGAGATTTTAAAAATTTCAACCCATATTTTTCTAGCGATCCACATCTTTAATAAAATTAATGTATAATTTTGTAAAGCATAAGAATAAATGCTGGGCAGTTTTACAATTGTCCTAAATTATGACATGAAAATTTTAATATTTATCCTTATAAATTTTTTAAATGTATTTACCAATGATGGAAAAGAACAGGCATGTTATTGCGAATATTTTTCTTATGCGAACACATCATTCAATAATATATTATTACAATATAAAATTATTTACAAATTTTATATATATATATATATATATATATATATATATATATATATATATATATATATATATATATATATATATATATATATATCCCGTAACTGCTACCGACGGGGTCTGTGTGACCCGGCGTTAGTTTTAATACGCACTACCACAGCCCTACTTCACTACAAGCCGTGAACAACCACTTGGCAACGCCGCAACCGGCAAGAGATTCAGATCGGTTTCCCTCGAGCGCGATGAGCGTAATCCGGGTATCGAGGCGCGTATTTTTAAATTCATTTAAGGCTCAATTCAAAGATCGCGTAAATAGTATTGATATTTCCATTAAAATAATTAAATCAGTATAATAATTGAAAAAATAAATATATTTATATAATATTTAAACTCTAAAACAAATTAATTTATGTGCATAGGTCAAGGCATAAGAACATGATGCTGTTGTAAAAGGAAACAAGTGTAATTTAACATTTAGTTAGTAATTGTACTTAGTTTTAGTTTTGTTTATTTATTTATTAAATGTGTCTAGTTTCCTTTTTTGTTTTTTGACTCAGCCTTTTCCGATTTTTCTGTGGCATTTTTGTTATTTCTTTTTTAACATAATTATTTAAAAGAATGTTTGAAAATATAGAGCACATCATAATGAACATATTTTTGTTCTCGTTACCACAAATACATTGCGAGCATAAATCATTAAAGCCTTCATGTTGTCTAGTGCTTAAATTAGTTAGATCACACAGGATAGCTTTTTGATTTTCCATTTTTAGGAAGTCACTTCAGTATCAGGGTCATTAATAATTTTCTCAAAAATCGCGCACATATGGAACAGAACGTCTTTAACAATTTCTGTAGGAACCTTTAAACCGCCACGTTGTAGACAATCAAAGTATTCGTCGTCAATTAGGTTTCCTCTTACTTTCAACAAGAAAAGAAACACAGATGTTACAATTATTATATTTTTACAATTCTGTGGGCAGCATAACCGGCTATATAAATTTGTACCGATTTGTCAATTTCATATTCATTTAGGTATTCAGTTTCAAGTAAAAACAAAAATTTTTCAGTGTAATTATTTTGAGGTATTGTCCAATCAAGATCATTTTCCTGGATACAGCTGTCTCCCTGTTTTTTAATCTCAGCTAAAGAGAAATTACCATCAGCAGCGCTTCTAAATATATGTTTGAGTCTAATTTTTTTCTCAGCATTTAAAATATCATCAAAGCTAACATTGTAATTACAACCTCCGAAAGTCTGTATTTACCAAATCTTTTTCTAACTTTTCAGTAGTAAATTTACCTGGTAAAATATACGACAAATCAAATTTTGAAAATGAATAGTCAATTATTTCTAGTAAAACAGAGGTACTATGGCAAAGTGCAGAATAGGTGTCGTTTGTAAGGCGACCATTATTGTTTTCAAGTTTATGCCAAGCTTTCAGCAGGACTTTTCGGAAACCGGGACTGTTTTTGAGAAGTAATGTGGTAAATTTGGAAAAATACTAGGCACTGCATTTAACTTTAGTCTAGTTTTGGTAGGTACCTTTTGCATTGACCCATCTGGCAAGCGATAATCATCCTCTCTAATAATGTCACTTTCTACAAAATGCTTAGCGCAAACCATAGAATATTTTGAGGGTGACCATGACTGTCTAGGAATATTCCTAAGCCAATGGGCTTTAAGGTTTTCGTCCTTTGGAAAGGTGAAAACAGATACAGCTGGTTCTCCTGCATCAAGAGAAGTTTTATAATTGGATTTGCACCCAGGCACACAACAAGGACTTGGCATGGTAAATTAATTAAATTGAGAAAATACCGATAAGATTACCAGGAAACTAATAATAATAACAGTAACTAAATAGTATCTAATAAGCAGGCACCAAGTACCTATGCAACGCAATAACAAAAATCAAAACGAACGACAAAATTCCAAAATGTATACCTACGTACTTACGGTAATTTCCAATGCTAATATTTGTTACTGTTTTTAAAAAATAACTAAAAAATACCTTCAAAATTAAAGCCAAACACGAATCATTAAAACACACTTTCAATTTTAATTATTTTTTAAAAAGCACCACCACAAAATGTCAAGTTCATTTGCCGCCATTTACTTTAAGTACTTTATAACACCGGCACCTTTCACCCGCAGATATTCTTGTTTTTACGCAATGTCTGCGGAAAAAAACTGTCCCGGTCACTCACAAATTTCACACAGTAAGACCTTTTACAGGTTTAGTCTTTATCTTAACAATATTTTCTTTCAAAAAAGTTGATTTATTCACAATAACACAACAGAGAAACAGGTCATTCAACGTAAATCATATGACTAAACGTGTGTCGCTAGACCTGAAGGCATAGTTGCCAGATTTCCTTGTTCACGGCTTGTAGTGAAGTAGGGCTGTGGCACTACCTATGTAACCTTGGTGGTGGGGGAGCTGTACGTCCAGCTATTCTCCTATTAGTTAGTGCTTCTCTCGGAGACGTGGCAGGCGGTTTTGTTGATTTTGCCAAATTCGAAATAATTACGTAGTTGGGTCTCCGTGACCCGTCTGTAGTACTTACGTAAACAAAGTGTTATCTCATTACACAGGTATGTACTCATTTTTGCTATTATTTTTTGTGTAAACTTTTGTTAATTGTTTAAGCAATTTTTAGATTTAAATTCAAATATGTTATTTTACTGACAGACTCTTTTTTTTCTAGATAAAATGGCTTCTACAAGCAAGCAGCTAACTTCAGCGGAGCTGGAAGACATTCTAAATAGCGAAGAGTTTTGGGAAGAGTTGAAAGATGTAAATGAGGCGGCAGAAACTCTCCAAGAAGTAGAAAATGGATCGCAAGCCGCACAAACATTATTTGATCATGCAGGCGAAAGTAATAACGACGAAGTTGACGACGAAATTTACAGTGAACACGATACGGATAGTGAATTTGAGACTGAATCTGTGCAAGAAAATACCTCGTCTAGTGACATCGAAATTGAAAATGCTTCGAGTAACCAAACAGCCACTTTCAACATGTAAAAGTCAGCTTGGTACGGAAAAGATTCAACAAAATGGACCAAAGAACCTCCACAAAGATCTAAGGTAAAATCCCATAACATTATTAGGGTTTTATCCGGACTGAAAGGTCCTGCTCGACAGAAGGAACCATTGAGCCCCTTAGAAGCTTGGAAATTGTTAATAACCGATGAAATGTTGGAAATTATAGTTGAGCACACAAATACAAGAATTGACATAATGGCATAAAAATACGCCACCTTCAAACGACGTAAAAACTCTCGCCAAAAATTTGCTCCAACTTTCATTGGTAAGACAGATAAAATTGAGATAGAAGCTTTCATCGGTCTTTTATTCATGCAGGGTATATTTAAGTCAGGCCATGAGGATTTAAAATCATTATGGGCAACAGATGGAACTGGAGAGATTTATTTAGATGTACAATGTCCCTTGCACGATTCCTCTTTTTGTTAAGCTGTTTAAGGTTTGACAATCATCTTACAAGGTCCGAGAGTAAAAACTAATAAGCTAGCTGCAATATCCGATCTTTTGAAGCTTTTGTGAAAAACTCTCAGCAGAACTATATTCCAGGACCTCACGTAACTATAGATGAAATGCTGGTTCCATTCCGGGGAAGATGTGCATTTAGAATGTACATCCCTAATAAGCCTGCAAAATACGGGCTAAAAGTGCAGATCTTGGCCGATTCCCAAACACACTATATGTATAACGCTGAGGTCTATACTGGAAAAAATCTCCAACATGAAAAAAAATCGCCATTTTCACATCCAACTGATGTCGTTCTTCGAATGATCAAACCAATTGAGAAATCCAACCGAAATGTCACTGGAGATAATTGGTACACATCAATGGAGTTGACTAATGAGTTAAAAAAACAAGGGATTACCTATGTAGGTACAGTGAAAAAAAAATAAAAGAATGATCCCTCCAGAATTTTTACCGGACAGAAAAAGGCCTGTCAAATCTTCAAACTTCGGATTTACATCGGACAAAACCATAGTATCTTACGTCCCGAAGAAAGGAAAATCTGTTATCTTAATATCGTCAATGCATCACGACAGCACTATTGATGGAAGTACTGAGAAACCCGAAATAATTATGTTTTATAACAGCACTAAAGCAGGTGTAGATGCTTTAGACGAAAAATGTGCAACGTATTCCACTTCTCGGCGAACCCGTCGATGGCCAATGGCAATTTTTCACTGTATTTTGAATGTGTCTGGTGTAAATAGTCGTATAATATATCAGTTTTCACGTGGAGAGGAAATAACTCGCTACAACTTTCTGAAACAACTAGCATTGCACTATATACTCCACATATGAAGCAAAGACTTTACAACCAAAAAGTTCCCCGAAAACTTCGTTGCCTCGCCGCCGATATTCTTTGATATATATATATATATATATATATATATATATATATATATATATATATATATATATATATATATATATATATATATATATTTTGATAAATACCATTCTCTTGGTAAGAAGTATTATAAACTTACAAACTGTCCAATAATCATATTAACTTTTGGGTTATTAGAAAATCAATTTTTTTTAATTTCTGTAAAAAATAAATTTAAAAATAATTATTTTATATTTTTAAAAAAAATATAATAATATATAAATATATATGAATAAAATAAGACTCCACTGATATATAAATTAAATTTATTTTATATTTATAAATACATTCTCTTGTAAAAGTATTATAAACTTACAAACTGTCCAATAATCATATTAACTTTTAGAGTCAAAAGTTTTGTCTGAACGCCACAGCGGACTAAAGCATTATTAAGTCCGGAATAAAGGAGTTCCCAACTAGAGTTTTAATTACTTTTAACAAAGGAGCCGTACGGAAACAATTTTATTTTTGTAAACAGAATAATAATATAATTTTACCGAAGGTCGCTTTGGAATATAAGCTGCTTTATTGTCCCGCACGTGGATTTTTTTGGTTTTTATTAGTTTAGAACTTTAAAGTTTTTAAAAAACCTTATTTAAAGCAAGTGGTATGACTATTTTTACTAAAAAATTACCAAAAGTGGTAGTATATTAAATTGTAATAGAATTGATAATTATCAATATTGATTTATTACAATTTTGCTTCAACAATCTTAAAACACTGTGATACCCTTGTTTTATAATTTAAGATATAATGTCACAAATGACAAATTAATTTGTTAAATTGTAAAACAAATTAATGTTTCTAGGTTCAGGCATTTACCGAGACGAGTCTTAAATAACACTGCACAACAGTTAATTTTTCTCCAACATTTTATTAGGTAATTTTTGTATTTCTTTATTGGGGAAAAATAGATAGATTTTACTACATCACCTACCTGTCATGACTACAATAATAGGTATATAGTATTTTTCAAGATATAAGAAAATGACTAGACATATCAATTATCTTTGATATCTAGATACCTAGAAAAAAGTACAGTGAATATGCTTGCAGACTACTGCTGGAAACTGCTTAGAGATGTTCTGGTTAGTTATTTTAGAAGTTAATATAATTAAACCCGACTTTCCAATGTCTAAGTTGCCTTAGAATTTAAAATGCAGGAAGGATTTTATTTCATTCATTGAACTAAAAAAATAAAAGATTTTACCCAAAACAGTTATGTAAAATAAGGGCCTGGTTCCTATCCACAAATCTCGGTCTCCCAAACTACTGAGATTTTTAAAATTAAACCAATGTTTGTTTTGACTTGGCAATTTTTTATTCATGTGTCTGTATTATAAAAAAATATATAAATATAAATAAAAACCAGCATTTTACTTAAAGTTTCAAAATGCTTTTAAACAGCTATATAATAATATTTATTTAACAAAAAATATGCCAAACCTTTTGAACTTTTGAAATTGCTTTCCTTTTTGTTAACTGCCACATTGCCAAATAAGTACGATTGCGACTGAACAAATCAATATGAGATTGACGATACCCTAAAACACAGCAAATGCCTTTGGCGCCGCAATATCGGCCAATAAAAAATCCAAAATATTGGGAAGGTTTGAAATATATAAAATTATGTAATAAAAAATTTATGGGCCATTAAAATATTTTTTAAAATTTTAGCAAAATTAAAAGAGTAATAAACCGTATTAAAAAAAGAACTTTTATTATTAGTAATTATTTTTTTTGTATTAAAGTCTTGTAATATTATGGTCTGAGTTAACAAGATAAAGTTCGCGTATTTGTATTAAAGCTTTTAAAATAAAACCATCATCATCAAATATTCTTTAAATCAAAGTTACAGAACCAGACTACAAATGGATGATGCTTACGAACTAATCCACTTCTAAAACAATTTAAGGTCCTGAGTTCAAGTTTTTGGTATGAAGATTCAATTACAAAATTCATTCCATTACCAATAATATTAACATTTTACCAATTTTCAAAAGATTTTTAAAAAACAATGGTTGTCGCATGCTGAATGTTACGACAATACTATGTCATGAGTTTCCTGTTAATGAAAGCAATAATGAAAATGGAGCGCTTATAAAGTAAATGCAAAAAATAAACGAATTTTAGCGTGTAACTAACTTATCGTATATTATGCAGAGAAAAATTATGCCTTTAAACAAAATTGCAAAATATCTCTAATTCCATAAATGGAGTTTTAGTTTATGTATTGATAAGACATTTAGTATGTAAATATGTTTTATAGATTTGTAGCGGATTGCTGTTTTATCAAGTTTCTGTTGAGTTTATTCGCCTCGAAAATTTCTAGAAAATGGGATCACTTCGGTCCTGGTCCCGGGGTATGGTTAAGTGCACTCAGCCCTATTAAGCCGTTTTTCTGTTTCAACGGGGTCAATGGGTGCTATAGTGTAGCTATTTTATGATTATGCGACCATCAATGGTCATAACTAAAAATAACCATGAGTTTATTGGTCCTTCCCTTGGTGCATAAATCGCGTTAAAGTAAAAAACTAAGCTTCATTTTGTCTTTGGTCAATATAAAAGTTTTCTTGGCTAAGCACTTATAAAAAGCAAAAACACAAAAAGATGGCTTATATTTAGGCATTTAAAACTTTACGTTGAACCGGCTCCCTTTTGGTTTCTATGCGATTTACGCACATGAGGAAGTATGATGACACTTTTCTTGAAAGTGTTAGACAATGTTATGGTTTTAATAACACTAAAATCTTGAACATTTATTGTTTTTATTTGTTAATTGATACACAACGTTTCGGTTGGTGAAGTATAAAGAGCGGAATATATGGTGAAACGTCGAAATCAGGAACTGCTGAACACACTTGGTGGAAACAATACCTCATACAATGGTCAAGAGCAAAAATTATTCATAAAGAAACCCACTGGAATAAAATAAAATTTAAGGAAGCAATAATAACTGTAAACAACCAAAATGTATTTAGCAAATCAAATATTGCTATTTCGAATATCCGGCAGCCGTTGCTTAACCGTGACAATGGGTCAAGCTTCGGTGAACAACGGATAGTACATAAGTCTTAGCTTTTAAGAATAGTTTTTAAAAACGGTTGCAGATACATCACTAATCGAAATGTAATGTATCAACTAACAAATAAAGACAATAGAAGTCCAAGATTTTAGTGTTATTGGGATGATTATACTGTTACAATATAACAAGTAAAAAAGGTATATGGTGGCACCCTTAGATAAGGAAAGTTTTTAGTTATGTTCTAGTATTTTATAAGTTCTAAATTGAGCAAAGATCTTGACTTATGTGCAACTTGTAAATTATATAAATATATAAAAGCTGCAGTGAACCATAGTTATTTATGTTACGTAAGTGATAAACTTAAGATCATAAGGTGTAAAATGTTCGTTATAAAGTAGTAAATAAAGTGTTATATAGCGTTTTACTTGTCGAACCCACCTACGAAAGGTTATAAAACCGAAACAATACTTACTGGTCGTATTTCAGGTAAATTTCTAGTGATTTTGCAATTTACGTAAGCATCTAAGGGATTATAACATAACATTTATAAATATTTTTACCACTTTTACTAATTATTACGGCTAATTACTCCTGTCATATCATTTGCATAAGATATATTTTATGCGTAACGTGACTTGAATAGGTAATTAGGCCAACGTTGTTGGGGAATGCATATAATTAGGGGATCAAATTATGAGTGACAATTATGTAAATTTTGATTATGGCACTGCAGATAGGTGGAAAATTGAAATGCACAGTCAATATTTGCTCTGAATATGTAAATCTGAAATAAATATAAATAAACATAAATGACTAGTTCTCAGAAATTTACAAAAATAATGTCCATACTCAGGTTTATGTGTTATCAACATTATATCATAACTTCTAATTTTTTGACGAAAACTGTACCGCTGTGACTATTTAAACCATACCTTATTTGGATGTTTTTATGTCACAATTTAAAATACCTTAACTATCATTCCCTCATCGTGTCCCAAACCCAATATTACATAGATATTATATCATCAATTCATTTCGTTTTATGATAATAATTATATTAATCTCGTAAATAACTTTAAAAATAATTTGTTTTACACTAAGTATCTTTTCAATTACGTATAAAAAAAAGTCAATAAAATATTTAATTTTTATCTGGATCCCAAAAAAATAATTTCCTCACTTTAAATTGGAAACCGGTAATTACTTTATTTTGTAATAATAAGTATTTTATTTCACATGTTTTGAGAAATAGAAAACTTGTCTTGAGTAGTAATTTAATTTGAAGTTACACACAATTATTTTTTGTAGGTTATGTTCGATTTTATTATTCCCTCATTTTCGTAAATTTTTGAAAACTCCACAAAAAGATTGAGTTCTTATGATAATTCTTACTTATTTCCTATAATTATGCACTATTTTTTTAAGCTTAGCGTTGCTAAAAGGTCTTAACAGATAATTTTTTTTAATAATAAAATATTGATTTGAAATCATTTTGCCAACAAAACATACCGTATGTATTGTTTAGAAATACCCAAAATAAATTACACAAAAGCATATAATCTTAATAAATAGGCGGATAGATTCGGTTTAGTGTTATCAATTTCACGTAGTATTGACAAGGTTTTTCGTTTATTTAGTTCTTTATGTCCCTTGCGCTTGCATTTTTTTGCCAGTGCCCTTATACAGGGTGTCCAGAAAGGAAATGGGGAGGGTTGTAAGTTTAATAAGGAAAAAACTACAAGTTAGATTTTTTGATTTTTTTTTAATTTTTAGACAAAGATTTGTAAATTTAAGTGCTAAAGAATATGTTGTTCAAATGTTGTAAACGAAAATTATTCACTACGCTTCCACACAGCTCTCTGGTATGGGCGGCAATTTCGGTATGGATGTTGTGCTTTAATTGCACTAGAGTTCGTGTTTTGTTTTATAAACTTCCTCTTTAAGGTATCCCAATAAAAAATAATCAAGGGGTAAATGATCGGGGCTTCTGGAAGGCCACTTGATGGTGTCTCGACGAGAGATCACTTTTTCCGGGAAAAGTTGATTTACAACTCAACTGATTGATTTGAGGTATAGCAAGTGGCCCCATCTTGTTGGAACCCTGTTTCCACATTAAAACCTTCGAACTCTTGCAGTTGTGAAACCAAAAAAATTTTTTACACGTCACAATACCGTTCACCGCAAATGCTCGACCTCGTCGGTCTTCAAAAAAATAAGGCCCAATGATGCCTTTAACAGACATGGCAGCCCACACAATAACTTTTGGGCTATTTAGTGGTTTTTCATATTCCTGTCTTGGATTTTTGTTAGCCCAGTAGCGGCAGTTTTGTTTGTTTACATAACCCTTTAGGTGAAAGTTCGCTTCATCACTAAAGAAAATGTACATCGGGAAACGTTGAAGCATTTCATTTGGAAAATTCAGTCAAAGAGGATAGTCGGTAACGTTCGGTTTTTAAACGATTCGGATTTTTTAGGCTGTAAGATGTAAATCTTGCTTCAGATTCTTGGGCAACAACGATTATTTAATCTAAAGTTCTTGACTGCCTTGCGAACTGATTGAAACAAATTTTTATGCACTAAAACTCTCTTCAATCGTTTGTTGGCTTCGAACAGAGTGCGGGCAACCTGGATTGTGAATGTTAACAGGAAATTTTAAAATAATATGGGCATACGCAAAAAGCATGATGCTTTTCTGGGTACACTTCCATGGCTACCAAATCTCCAAAAAGTAGTGCAACAACCTATCCTTACGGTGCACCTTCGAACTACTCCGTTACAGGGACAGGGCAGGTGCAAATACCCCCTACCCTATATGGACACCCTGTATAATTCTATTAGAGTTTTCGGAATTACCGTGACCAAAGATATAATGCGTTTGTCCAATTAAGTCATTTTCGAAAGTAACGCCCACACAATCAAATTACTTTTCACTTTACAAAACTTGGCTGTTTATAATAAGTATATGTAGGCTTTATTCGCGAGAACGAATATAAATATTATTTTGAAGAATTCAAAATGAACAGAAAGCATTATTAAAAGAAACAAACTAACAGAAAGGTCATGGGTAAAATTGGCATAAAATTGTTTATCAAAAAGGTTGGTTATATTTAAGGTAGAAACAATTTTGTCTTTGAAATTTAGAGGTAAAAAGCTAAAAAAGAATTGGTATAAAAGTTTTGACTAGAATAAAAACAATAACTATCATTTAAGCCAAAGGGGGCTTTATTTGTAACTTAATACACCTACTGATATTTTACATCACCAGGAAATACAATGGGCTGACTTACATAGGTGTATTAACACAGGTTGGTTTGGATATTGATATAGTATAGATATTGGAACCAAATATGCTTTTTACCATCCTAATATTTTATCTCGTATAAATTTTATTTTTTCTTCAAAACCATTTACAACACGGGATTTATTAAAAATAATTAAATCAATTTATAATAACGTCCCTTACGACACTAGTTATTTTCTAAAATGGCTGATATAACATGACGTAGAAAACACATTGCATTGGGTTAAAGAAGCTTATGGAAAATTATTGCGTGGATTACAGAGAACGGTTTTGTGTTTTGTTGTTTTCTATTCATAGAGGGATTTAAAATGTATAACAAACAAGGGAATTATTGTCGAATTTACAAGCACTAGGATAAACATAAACTTTATCTGTAAAAAAACACTTGTTGGATGTACGAGTTGACAAAATGTAAAACAAAACAAAAAAAAACATATTTTACCTAAATCGGTTATAACTAATAAAGTGTTGTTCCTTAGAGAAAAACTGTGGAAAAAAAAGTTTCATAAGTAAATTTCCTTTAAGACGGAATTGTCCAAAAATTCATGCAAATTAGTAATAAACAATAAAAAAGACAAAAAATTATCTTTTTGCACCCTTAGATTTCTGTGAGGACATCCATATTTAATTTGCAAAATTCTGTGTTTTTAATGTATGTTTAATGTACTTTAATGCGTTGGGCTAATGGTCTGGAAGTTTTCCTATGAAAAATTTATTACATTCACAAGGATTCTTATAAATAAGATTTTTTGTTTTTTGTTTACATTAAATACTTAAAATTTAAGTATCTGTATATGTAGATTTCCTGTAAATTTTAGTTTCAAAATAAGTTACATATTTTTTATCAGAATATTAAGAAAAGAAAGTTAAAAGTTTTTTCTTTTTCTAATTTTAAATGTATGAGTCAGTGTTGTTTACTAAAGGATCTAAGTTAGTTAGTGGAAATGCTAATGGTTGTGTCGATAAGTTTATACAACTAACGATAAAACGTAATAGTATATCAGTTTGTGTTTTTTTGGTACTTCCTAAAAATGTGTAGTTTTGCTGTAATGTGGTGTATTGTTTCCTATGTTAGGTATTTCTTTTGTATTAAACTATTATATTAATTTTTGTGTTTTCCTTTAAAAATGTTGTTAACAACTCTTGTTGAAAAACACGCTTAACAACATGAATGCTATTTTTCCATAGTCATAAGCACGCTAATATTTTTTTCTAAATTTTTATAAAACGACGACGCGAGAGAGAGGGAAAGTCGGGAGCTTGGGAGCGCGCCAAGCGAAGAAAGACAAGTTGGTAGGGCAATTGGCATGGTCAGTGACCAAAAATTTTTTCCATGTTAATGTATTCTCATTGGAGATTGTAAATTTTTAAACATTGTCTTGAGTTATCGATACACCTCATTGGCGTATCACACCATATTTGCGGAGTAGAAGTTGAGTAATAATTTTTGAAATATAAAAACTTGTGTACAGTTACTCTATTCGAAGTGTCTTAATTAGCAATAGTCATTTAACAGGGCGTTCAAACCTTAATTTGCACCTATTGTTTTTCAGTTAATATTTAGTCGACAGCAGAGTCTGTCGACAACTACTTATAGTGGGGAAGCGTAACGATTAACGTTTCCCCACCAACTATTATAACACAATAACAAATGTTATTAAAATCAAAATTATGAGAATTTAATATTTTAAAGTAGCTTGCAAAATTTTCATTTTTTTTAATTGAATTGTAAAATTATTGTGCAAAAACTATCGAACCGAATATAATGAAATTTGGTTAATGTGTCATTATGACATAACCACAACTAACCACAACAAAATGCTTTTTAGATCTGTTATGTCATTGTCTTTAAAAATAAACCTACTTTCAAAATACGTAAATCTTAAAAAAAGATTTTTGTTTAATGTTTCTTGGGTAGTTAAAAGGCTACTTTTTACTATTATATTGGATTTTGTTGAAATTTCTTACTAATAAATAATTATTTGTATGTACATTATTATATATTTTTAAAATAACTTTAATTCGCAGTTAGTTTACACGCAGTTTATATTTAGCTTATAAATACAAACTAAATTTCTTCTCTTGTATTACATTGTAAATATGAAACAAATTGCTAACAACCCAAGCACAAAACTGATCCCTGTAATCCAGAATATATTGTTCCATAAGCTCTTTAAACGCATTTGAATAAGCAATGTGGTTTTTACTCTATTCGGTATATAGTGTACTTTATTACTTCACTTATAAAGGAGATTCAAAGGCTTTTATATTGTAAACTTTTCAAAGACATATTAAATTTAAAAAGTATCCTTTTTGAAGTAACCAAAAAATCTTATATTATAACCTGAAAATACCAAAATTTCAATATGTATGAAGCATTTGCTTTTCTAAAAGATCTTTCTATCTTTAAACAGCGTGAGTAGTAAGAGACAGTTTATTAACAAAGGACTTAAGGGTTTACGTTTATAAAATAATACAAATAACTTCTCGTAAATCATAGAAGTGAGGCACAACCCCAAAATAACGCTTATTTAACGAGATAGTGTCTGAATATCCATTTTTGGTTCTACTTTGTGTTTTCAAGGGGCTCCATTTAAATACGAAGTTTATTTTTTGCTACAAGAAATTGAACAATGTTTAAAAGGTCTAATTTTTACAACATAAACTGTTTATCAGAATTACAAATTTGAGAAAAAAAATTGACGAATACAGGATTTCTAACGCTCGGACCTAAAAGTTATGTGATAAAGTTTTCAATTTAGACTTTTAACCTATACTTAATAAAAATATAGAGTTTAAGAAAATGTTCCAAAAAGTTTTTGCTCTAAGTATTGAAGAGAATAAATATGACATAATTTTAAAGTTTGGCGTTGACCCGACCAGGACGAGCGCCTCAGCACGATTCGACGGTCCGAGCGCAACACCGTATCTTTTCCAACTTTTCGAAAACATTTTCAAAGACTAACATCGTCTTTTTAGGGAAATGTTAAAGAAATTTAACGTATTCTAAGGACTATCATTATAATGTCCCACCTTAAGTTTATATAAATCGGTTAAACCAGTTTTGAATTCCAGTGTCATCTCTAAATTTAGCGAAATCAAATATATATTTTTTAAATTCTTAACATTTTCTTTAAAAACTATTGCGTGTTTAATGTGATTTTTAGACTGTATTTTTTCTTTCCAAATATAAATACCAAAATTAAATACGTTTTTGTTTTATGTCTTTATTATATGTTTATTATTATACAGTTATATTAAAATATATACAGATATTTTGCTTTTTTAACGTTAGGAGTCAAATACCATTCGCTGTCTAAATTATGTTGTTATGGTTTAAAAAAATATTGCTACTCATTAATAAATTGGGATATAAACCTATTTATTGCCTTGTTTGCTTTTGACATACGAGAGAAAATTATTTTCTTTTATTTTTTCCCCTCATATTTCAGTAATCTTGCTACTCATGAAAAAAGCAATAACGGAAAGTTAAAGAAATGTGTGAGTAAAATCAAATAGTATGGTTGAACTTTTATCAGACGATACATTTTTTAATCTACAGGGTGTTTCCTAATTGCGGTAAAAAAATTAAGGGCTTATTCCTGAGTAAGTTTATTTAAAAAGTTATATATGTATATATATATATATATATATATATATATATATATATATATATATATATATATATATATATATATATATATATAAAATATATCGTCTGATAAAAGTTCAACCATACTATTTGATTTTACGCACACATTTCTTTAACTTTCCGTTATTGCTTTTTCATGAGTAGCAAGATTACTGAAATATAAGGGGAAAAAATAAAACAAAATAATTTTCTCTCGTATGTCAAAAACAAACAAGGCAATAAATAGGTTTATATCCAATTTATTAATGAGTTGCAATATTTTTTAAAAACCATAACAACATAATTTAGACAGCCAATGGTATTTGACTCCTAACGATAAAAAAGCAAAATATCTGTATATATTTTAATATAACGGTATAATAATAAACAGATAATAAAGACATACAACAAAAACATATTTAATTTTGGTATTTATATTTGGAAACTAAAAATAGAAATACGTGGATATTTTAGTCATTATGACTCAAATAAATTTTCTTTAAAGAACGCACTTGTTTTTAAATTAGTAAATGTTTTATTTAGGTTGTTTTGTATTTCTTAAGCTGTTATAAAATCTTCTTTTGTAACACTATTTACGTCTTACCCTCTTATTTGCTATTCAAATTCCCAAGAGACAAAAGATCTTAAGAAATTCTGTTGTACAAAGAAAATGTTTTGTGTTAAAATAAAACTATTATGTTCAGTTAACTTTTTAATATTATTAAGTACCACCGTAGGTTTTGTTATTTTTGTGGTTCTGTACTTTAAAAGATAAACCGGTATTCGTATAAGACCACTTGTACGTTCGTCCTTCTAGCTAAAAATAAAAAAAAAGACTTAAAATTTAATTTAAAATTTGGCAAAACATTTTGATAAACTCAGATTAATTTGTGTTTTGCTTAAAAGGTAAAGTGGCTTAAGAATATAGATTTTTTTAATTTAATTGTAATTTTTTGTGGGACCTCTTAAAAACTGATATACATATTTTGATTTATTGTAAGGTTTTTATTTGTGTGTGCTTTGTCCTTAGTACACCATAGAAATTTTTCAAGCGTGTTTATTTTACTATTTGATTTTAAGTAGAAACACTCTAGATTTGTAGTCATATTGTTTTTTCGTTTAAATATTTATTAACTATTTTGTGGCGTTTTCTCAAAGTAACATTATGAGAACATTAGCCTTTTTACCTCGTTCTGGTTTTTTTGATTACTTTGCTTTTTAAAAATAGTTAGCTGACTTGCTTTCTAAGTACACTAAGTTGGTTTTTTGTGACTACTGTTCAATGTTTGGCTTCAACATTTATCCATTTCCCTTACTATCCTTACCTTTTACTGAATTTTGGTTTGTATGAATGGTAAGCGTTCTTCGGTTTTTATCTTTTATTTATAAAAAAGCAACAATGACGTTTTTTCACTCCTAACTTTACTATGACAAACTTGTTAATTGCTTTAACTAAACGGTTTAATATTTAAGCAACTACTGTGAAAAAGGATGAAAGAACCGAACCAGTTAAAAGTTAGGAAAAGTTAGAAAACCTATTAAATGTCTTACCAATCCATATACTAAAACTCCATTTATGGAATTTAAAACATTTTGCAATACTGCGTCTTATTTTCCCCAAGAACATAATTTTTGTCTGTATGATAGGCGAGTCGCACAGACCCCTAAAATGGCAAAGTGGGAGAATAAAAAAAATTGAATGTTGAATCCGCGCACGCGCAAGCACGCTATCTTTTGCAACATTTCTATTGTTTCCTCTTTAAAAATGTTTTCAGAGATATGGCCTTTAAGGAAAGTTTAAAAGACTTTTTTTATATATTTTTTTAAACAGTCAGCATGATATCACGCTTTATTTAACTTGGTTATATCATTAAATAACTTTTGTTTGCATGCTTTAGCCAGTAGCAACCTTGTCTATGTGTATTATTAGCTAGTGTATCAACCAGTGATGCAGGCAGTGGACTATGCATTTTACAACCATCTTTATTTGATTAAAAAAATTGTGTATCATGATTGAAAAAAATTGTGTTTTTATCATATTAGGGAACACAAGATAGTTTAATTTATCACTAATGTAGACAGTAATATACCAATAGTATTTTAATATTAGGATAAACAAGAGACTTAAACCAATAATGTAGGCGATATTATATCAATAGTTCTTTAATATTAGGAAAAACATGATAGTTTAAAAATAACAAAAAAGCGTTGCAGACACCACAATTTATCAATAATGTGGGCGATAATATACCAATAGTTTTTTAATATAAGAAGCACAAGACAGTTTAAAAATCACATTAAACACGCAATAGTTTTTAAAGAAAATGTTAAGAATTTAAAAAATATATATTGGATTTTGCTAAATTTAGAGATGACACTGGAATTCAAAACTGGTTTAACCGATTTATATAAACTTAAGGTGGGACATTATAATGATAGTCCTTAGAAATACGTTAAATTTCTTTAACATTTCCCTAAAAAGACGATGTTAGTCTTTGAAAATGTTATATACGAAGTAACATTTCTAAAAGTTGCAAAAGATACGGTGTTGCGCTGGGACCGTCGAATCGTGCTGAGGCGCTCGTCCTGGTCGGGTCAACGCCAAACAACGCTAAATTGAAAACTTTATCACACAACTTTTAGGTCCAAGCGTTAGAAATCCTGTATTCGTCAATTTTTTTCTCAAATTTATAATTCTGATCAGACTTTAAAGGCATCTAGTGGATATTTTTTTTTAAACAGTTTATGTTGTAAAAATTAGACTTTTTAAATATTGTTCAATTTCTTGTAGAAAAAAATAAACTTCGTATTTAAATGCAGCCCCTTGAAAACACAAAGTAGAACCAAAAATGGATATTCAGTCACTATCTCGTTAAATAAGCGTTATTTTGGGGTTGTGCCTCACTCCTATGATTTACGAGAAGTTATTTGTATTATTTTATAAACGTAAACTTTTAAGTCCTTTGTTTATAAACTGTCTCTTAATAACCACGCTGTTTAAAGATAGAAAGATCTTTTAGAAAAGCAAATGCTTCATACATTAGATCATCTGGATCTCGTACGTATAGGTGTTTTGATATCGCCCAAAAAGTGTGCTTTTAAACGTTAATATTGTTTAAAATTTTGGGTTTTTTGGGGGGGTAAAATTTTTTAAAGACAACAGTTTTGATAGTAAAAAAATAAATTTTAACTTTGTATTTTTAAGTGTCATTCTAAATTTTAACCTAAACAATGAGTGTTGTTCGTTTATCGTTTTTTAAAATTGGTTATTTAAAACCCCAGAAAAAAAAAACGAGGTTTTCCACAAAGGGGAAAAAAATGCGAGCTGATAAATCTTTAAAAAAGGTTCACTAATTTAAAATTTTTTGTTTTCTAAGCAAATAAAAACAACAAAAATGGAGAAATCCCATTTGTGTCAAAAGGAATAAAAAACCGCCGAAAATCGGAAAACCCCTTTTTTGGCCATTAAAAAAATTTTCGGTGTGGGGAAAAAAAATTAAAATTTTTCTTCAAAGTTACCCCCTAAAAAAAAAAGGAAAGCAAAGAAAAACCCCAAAAACCCAATCCCAAAAAAAATCAATAGGGTTTAAAAATTTTTTTTAATTTTTTTCAAAAGTAAAATAGTTAAAGTAAATAAATGCGAGACAAATGAAAATGTTAGCACTAAACCCAGAACCTGGTGATTGGTAAAAATTTTTGAACTATGTGTGTCCATGAAAACCAGTATTTTTTTTTAAAGAGTCCCAAAAATTTTTCCGTTCTTTCTTTAAACCAAAGGGTTTTTTTAAGGGGTTTATTAAAGATGCTCACCTTCTTTTGGGGTTTTTTGGACCCACTGATCTTTAAATTTTATTTTTGGGAGTTAAATTTTTTTAAAAGACAGGAAAATAGATTTACATGTTAATAAGACTTTAGAATCTTTTAAAGCACAAATGTAACTTTAGTGGCCCCACCTACTGAAAAACCCCGGGTTTTTTTAAAAAAAAATTAATGTTTAATTTTAACTGAAAATTGGAAAAGCTGTTTAAAAATTTTGGGGGCCGTGAATTTTTTGAAAAAAAACATCTTCGGGATAAAAATTTTTAAAAAAATTTTACTGTTACTCAAAACCCCCCACATTAAAATTTTTTTTTTCGGCTGTGTGATAATTATGTAATAAATAAAACATTAATAGAAAAAACCAATTGGGGGTAAAAACCAGTTAAATTTTTTTCCGGGTATAAATATAGTGGAATTGATGTCCCCTTTACAAAACGATAAAAAATTAACTACTAAAATTTTTTACAAATCTGCCACGCCACAGGTCCAAGAACGCAAAAATAAATAGTGATTTTGGGAAAATTTATCTTACAACAATCGACGATAATAATAAAGTCCAACCTGTAAGTGTAAATTGGGGGAAGCATTTTTTTCTTCCCCCATCACAAGGATAACTTTTATCATCATAATATGTCCCAAAAAAGTTCAGTCCCGGGGAATAAGGTTTAGTTATGGACACCGCTTAAAAAAGGGCATTTATGCCAAAATTTTAATAACAACTTTTTGGAAAAGGAGCCGCAATTAAAGGGCTTAAATTTGAAAACTTTACCCTGTGTACTTCGAAAATGCCGCTCAAGTCTGGGTCATGGGGGGTTGCAATTTTTGAACGAAAATTTGGTTTTTTAAAGTACCGACCCAATGTGTCTAAGTTTTTTTAAAAGGGGGTTTTGGGAAAATCCCCAGTGAAAAAAAAGATAAACTGAAAAGAAAAATAGTCGTTGTTTATCGTCCACCTTCAGGGGTTTTTTGGGGTTTTTGCCTTTTTGGGGTTTACTGTTGTATGTTTCAATTTTTTTAAAAATAATGTTATTATAGGAGGTGATTTTAACCAAATTTTTTTCGAGGCCAGTGCTAATTTGACAATTTTAACTGATCTTCTGCAATTTTTTTAAAATTATTGTTAAAAAAAAGGAACCCACGGGTCTATACGCCCGCAGTTGATGATAATTTTTTTTTAAATTGTGAAGGGGGTTTAAATATAAAGCAAATGTTGTAAACCTTACAGTATCTGATCATTACCCCAGTTTCTGGGGTATCTGTAAAAAAATCAAAAATTCCAAAAAAAACCCAATATTTATGAATATAGACGAAATTTTTTAAAAATAATTTTAACCGTTTTGTTCAAAGTTTTTAGTCTGAAGATTGGGTGATGTTTTACCCAAAACATGTCCCCACAAGGCCTTTTTTTATATTTTCCAATTTGTTTTATTTTATTTTTTAAACCATGCTTTCCTCTACAACGACGTCTTCTTAACAAGAAAATAAAAAACATAAATTAAGTCCAGAATTATTACAATTTAAAAAAAGAGTAACCCTTTTTATCCCGAACTATCTAAACATGATCGGCGTTAAAAGGGTTTTTCTATATATTTAAACCGTCAGTATCGGGAAAAGCAAAAAATTTTAGAATTAAATATAAAGATGATCTAATAAATAATGCAAAAAAAATCAAGGGGCTGTTTGGTTTTCCCCTTAAAAAAATTTGGGGAAAAAAAATGTAAAAAAAAGGGAAAGGGAAAATTTTTGGGGCAATGGTGGGGGGGGTGTCCGATGCAGTATTTGGGGAAAAATTTTAACATTAACTTTTGGGTGGATGGTAACCCTGTCCATAAAACAGATTGACTATGATTTTTTTTCGCAAGTCCTTTCCCTTTTGGAAGACCTTTTTATGTTACCTATTGGGGGAGGACTTTTTATTTTCATAGACAATTTAAAAAATTTTCCAACCCCCGCGGGGGGGTAATATATCAAACAATTTGTTATAAAATGAAAAAAACAGTTGTCTCCTATTCTTTTTTTTTTTTGTTAACTTATCAAGGGAAAAACAAATTTTTTTCCGAGGGGGCTAAAATTAGCTCCCTGTCATACCAATATCAAAAAGGGGGGGTTCCCCAATTTTAAACAAATTTAAAGGGGTATAAGTCTATTTTTGCCTATCCTAAGATTTTTTTAAACCAATAAAAACACAGTTAAAAATTTTCCCCTTGGTTCAATTTAATCAATTATGCAGCATGGTTTTTTTTGGGATAAAGGTACTGAAACAGCACTTCATTTAAAAAATGGACTGTTGAGGCTTTGGGGTAGTGGTTTTGTGTTTTGGGACTTTTTGGTTTTTTTTTGGGAAAAAATTGTATCGGTAGGGGGGTTGGGGGGTTCCCCTAAAATTTTTTTTAAGAGTTATCTAAAAAAACGCTTTCATTTTTTTTTCAAAGGGGGAAAGAGTAAAAAAAGGCGTATTACCCAAAAGGGTACCACGGGGGTCTATATTTTCCTCTACTCTTTTGATTTATTCGAAAGACATTATTAATTATCTTATACCAATTCAAATAAAAAAAAATACAGTTTGCTCCCTGACAGTTTTTTAATATTTTTAATTAAAGAAAACCCCCTTGTGTTTTAGTAGTGAAAAGTATATCGTAAAATTATTTTGTGGTCAAAAAAAAATTTCTTAATTTAAATACAAGCAAAACCACAGCACTTTTTTTATACCTATAAAGGGGGCCTTTTAGATAAATTTAAACTTTTTAAAAATACGGAAAACCCCAAAGGGGCAAAGGAAACCCTAAAATGTTAGGTTTGAATCGGGGTTTTGTTCAGGGCTTAAAAGTTTTTTCCCGGGAAAATTTTAAAATGTTTTTTTAAATTTCATGTCCCAACTTTTTGGAGAGAAAACCCTTCCCCTCTTTATTATGCATACTTTTAGCCTTTTTTAAAATTTTGGGATTTTTTTGTTATTGGGGGTGCCCAGGTTAATGGGTTTTTTTGGGCCCCAAAATACGAGTTCATAATGGGGGTTTAAACATCGAGAAACATGTCGTGACGTTTTTTTAAACTTTAAAAATTTTCCCTTTTTTTCAACCTATTTTTGGGGAATGTATTTATGCTTACAGAAATAGAAGCTTATTTTTAACCAATGGTATGCAAACGATCACAACACTAGAAATGGAGCTTTTTTGGGTTTCCCGGGGCACGGACAAAAACATCCCAAAAAAATTTTTTTTTTTAATTTTGAAAAAAGTTATAATTCCCTTAATGATGACATAAAAAACCCCCAAAATATCAATGTTTTTAAAAGTAAATTAAAAAAATTTTTACTAGATAGAACTTGTTACTGCTTTGAGGATTTTTTTTTTAAGGTAAAATTACTTTTTTATTTTTTTTTTCTTTTCTTTATGTGTTATTTTTTTTACAAAAAAATTTTTTTCTGTTTTTTTTTTAAATTTTTTTTGTTAATTTGTAGATTTATTTTAAGGACTTTTTTCTTTTTTTTCAATTTTTTTCTGTTTGTACTTTTTTTAAATTAGGGGGTAAAAAAATTATCTTTTTTTTATCTTATCTTATCTACATATTGAAATTTTTATTTTCATGTTATAATATAAGATTTTTTTTGGGTTCTTTAAAAAAAGGTACTTTTTTAAATTTAAATGTCTTTTTAAAAATTTACAATATAAAAGCCTTTTTAACTCCTTTTGAGAAGTAATAAAGACCTTATTACACTTCCCCGTTCCCAAAAGGGAAACCGATTAGAGAAAAAAACCCAATTGTTATTAAATGCTTTGGGGGCGGGGAAAAATATTTTCGGATTACGGGGGTCAGTTTTGTGCTTGTGTTTTAAATTTGTTTTATATTTACAATGTAATACAAGAAAAAAATTTATTTGTTTTTAGAGCTAAATATAAATCTGTAAACTAACTCGAATTAAAGTTATTTTAAAAAAATATAATAATGTACATACAAATAATTATTTATTAGAAAAAAATTTAAAAAAAAATATAATTTTAAAAAACCTTAAATCCCAAAAAACATTAAAAAAAATTTTTTTAAATTTATTTTTGGGTGGTTTATTTTAAAGACAATGGCATCAGATCTGCATTTTTTTGGGGTTTTTTGGGTTTGTCATCATAACACATTAACCAAATTTCATTATATTCGGTTCGATAGTTTTTGCACAATAATTTTACAATTCAATTAAAAAAAAAAAAGGCCCGAAAAAATGGGTCAAATTATTCAAATTACGGTTTTCTCTTTGTGTGTAATTAAAGGTCCTCAAATATGTAATTACCATGGATATCACTTTGATCTACATGAAGTTAGTTAAATGAAACTGAGAATTAGAGGTAACAATTTAACCTTGCTGAGCTTTTCACAATTACGCGATGTAATATATCTAGACTAATTTGACAGAAATCCCCCCTTTTTAAAGACTTCATGTTCTTTTTGTAAAACAATTTCATTTCTTTTATGGATTATGGGTTTTTATTGTATTTAAACTGTGATTTGTTGGCATGTTTATTATTTACTTCTTCAATTGTATACAACATTTTCCCAAAAAAAAAATATTACGTTTAAAATGTATTACTTTATGGTAGAGTTTTTCATAAGTAATCAATAAATAAATTTTAAATTTTTAAAAAATAAGGGAAAACAAACATCATTAAAAAATAATAAACAAACAATTTGTTTTTCTTCAAAAATTTGCCTTTTCTAATTTCCACCGGAAAAAAAAAATAAAGAAAAATAAAAAATTTTTTAAAAATTAAATGGAAAAAATTTTTTAAAATTTTTTTTTGTTGGGAAAAAAATAAAAAAAAAAAAACTGAGTTAAGCATATGAAAAAAAATGGGGAAAGGTTTTGGGGGCCTTGTCTAATGTTTCAATGGTTTTTTAGGCCCGTGATTCTCGGTTTACTTACGTTTGCCAACACGAGGGGGTTGGGGTCCCCGGGTTTAATTTTTCGACCACGGGGGTTTGCGCTCGTAGCTCGTATTTATACGTTGGGGGGGAAATGGGCGGGGCTTCGGTTACTTTTGGTTCCAATCGGTTCCGATCGGTTTTGTTCGTAAAGGGTGCAATTCTAGTACCCTTAATTATGGGGATTCATGTTTTGTTGATCTTAAATACTTCCTCTTTTGCCTCCCCAATGTATAAATACGAGCTACGACCGCGCAAAGCCCAGTAGGTTCGCATACTGTCAACCAGGAAGCAACTTCTGAAGATGTCAACCGCTCGTGATGGCGAAACGTCAAGTCAATCAGACAATCGACCCCGGCCTAACAGCCCAAAAACCATTGAAACACATATCAAAGTATATTGATTAGGATGCAATTTTTGATATGAGCTTAGCAAGTCCAAAATAAAAAAAAATACTGAAAGGTCAAAAACTTATATGTATTGCTACTTTCGACTTGGAAGCAATACTAATAATTTTTATGCTTAGTACCAACAAAAATTTTTGTAAAGACTTAACTCTTTTGATCGTACGTAGTAAAATTTTATTAACACAAAATATTAAATTCATATAGAGGATATCAAAAAAGCGGCAATGTTTAAGGGAATAATTTCTTAGATAATTTTATGAAAAAAAAGTTGTTTTTAACGGTTTTTAAAAAATAATATCCTTGGATTTTTGTAATTTGATAGCATTGTTTGTAGTAATAAGAAGCCCCAACTAGATTAAAGTTATTAAATCCATTTGCATCAGGAGGGGGAAGGCACCTTAAGGCGGAAATACACGGTTCAGTTTTGTTGTACAATTTCGTTGATTCAACCAAATTGAATGGTGTATTTAACAATTCAATGCAAAAATTGAACGTTGAAAGAAGTTGGGGGAATTTCTACTTTCGTTCACTTTTGTCGTACAACCGGGATGAATCATCCGAATATGACACGTCTAACACGCTTGTTGACCATTGAAATATTATGTTCAATTCAATCGCTGTTCTCTATTGCGATTTTCTGTGTGTATAATGTTTTAACAGTTTAATGTTTATAGAAATACATAAAAAAGTTACGAAGTGATTGTATTTAGCAATGGTGCATAAATGGAAAGAAGATGAGACTCCGATGTTTTTAGACTTATATAAAAATCACGAATGTCTCTGGAACAACAAATCCGAAACGTATAAAAATCGTTTATTGAGAGACAAGGCAATGAAGTCCCTCTTATCAGAATTAAATATTCCGGACCATTCAGAAAATGATATTAAATTAAAAATAAAAAGTATTCAAACAAGATATATGGCAAAACTAAACAAGGTACTGAAGTCAGAAAAAAGTGGCACTGGCAGGGATGATATTTACGTGCCTAAATTATTTTGGTTTGCACAAGCGGATTCGTTTTTACGTCCAGTTTCGGTATCTAAGAGCTCCTCATCAAATTTGGTAAGTACAAAATAAACACATTATTAATATAGTATCAGATTTAATAAAACAATGTCAAATATAAATATTAAGTAGCTACATTACGCACATTAGGAAGTAAAAATTCTAAATCATTTTCCACTGCCAAGAAACAATGTTTGTAGTAAGGAATTTCTCTGCGTAGGAATCCCGAACCGCTGCCGCTGTTTTTTTATAGTTGTTGTTTAAAGCATGTGTTACTCAACAAGTCCTCCATGCTTTGTGTTTCTCCATGTTCCCAAATTAATACTATCGGTGTCCCAATCTTCTGTGTCAACAGAGTCTTTTGTTATATAGGGTCGCTTAAGATTTGACGTTTTTCGAAGACAGTTGTGTAGAGCGCAAGTTGTTTTAACAATCTGTTCACATGTCGAGGGATGTAACGAGGCTTTTCAAATATGCGAAATCTGGAAACCAGTATGCCGAAAGAATTTTTCATGATGCGACGGGCACGTGACAGTCTATAATTAAATATTTTTTGTCGCTCTGTAAGAAAAGTGTTTCTACCATTAGGTTTTAATATATCGGTTCGCAAAGGGAAGGCATCATCCGCAACAAATACTCCTTCTGGGGTATATTAAGAAGATTTTTCTCTAATGACTCATTAATTGATGACTTTAAAAACACTGATGCATCATTGACTCTTCCATTGGTGCCCACATCTAGGTATAAGAAATTATAGTTCGGCATCAACAATAGCAAATAAAACCATACTAAATGTGTGTTTGTAATTATAGTATTCTAAACCGGTATTTTGGGGACAGCGTATAACCACATGCTTTTCATCCATCGCCCCACAACAGTTAGGAAAATTCCATAGCAAATAAAAATTATTCATTACTACATTCCATTGTTCTACCGTCATAGGTACCTGAAATAAAATAAAGATATTTAATTAAAAAAATTGCAAATCCTCAAATTAAATGGGCAGTAAAAATTGCGGCATATCAAGGAATTAACATTATAAAAATCACACCGAGTTCTTACTTTCAGTGCATTTAGTGCGTGGAACTTTTTAAAAAATATGAAATAAAGGTTATAATTAATTAATCTCAACTTAATTATTAGTTTGGAACCTTCTGGCACACTAACAAAGTTAGAAAAGTGCCTACCACTATACCGAAACTAAAAACACTTGCACTTGACGTACGTTTCGCTAACCAAGTTATCTATCACGAGATGATTGGAACTAAACTAAGATATCTATAGATATCTACTTAGGTAGGACTTCTCTAACTTGGTTTAATTAATTTCAGGAAATTCCTAAAATGGTCGAGGGACATGAGAATGATGTTTATGATGACAATGAGTAAGTAACCATAAAGAAGAAACCCAAGGTACTGACCCTACACCACATACTGATGGAAACACACCATCCGACATTACAAAAAATAATACAGTTCATACTGACTCAACCCCATGTGCATCAAAAAAGCAAGGGGCGAAAAGGCATACTAGTTCCGAAGTATCTTCTATTGAAAGGGCAATTTATAAGCTTCAAAAAATTTCAGAAGACAACAGAAATTCACAAGAAACCAGCCACCTTAAAAACGAATTTGATTGCTTTTGGCAAAAGTCTAGCCATTCAATTAAAAAATATGCCCCTTCACCGAGCACTAATTTGTCAAGAAAAATTGCATCAGTTATGACACAGGAGCGGCTTTGGCAAATGATGAATAATAATTTAGCAGCTAATGAGAGACAATATAGTGCGCCAAATTGTCAATCATATCCTTCAAATTGTAGTACCTCCAATATTACCAGCAATATTTTCACTGACAATGAATATTCTACTGGCACAGGAGATGATATATTATCTCCTCAATCTTCCTATGACGTAGGCAATGATGATCCACCAGAAAATTATACAGGGAATGATGTACTGGCGCAAGCTTTAAATTCAATCGTGGATTTGTAATATGAATATATATTTATATAATACTCAATAAATATAAATAAAACAATATATTGTGCTTATATTTACCTTTATATACTCTTCCAGTATTTCCCAAATTGCTCTACATAATTCAGGCACAAATCTTCCAATAGTACACCTTGGTACTCTATATAAAGCTTCTAATGTTCCAAATGAATCACCTGTGGCAAGATATCGTAAAGCAATTTGCAGTTTTAGTTTTGGTGGAAGTGCTTCCCTCAAAACAGTATTTTGTTTCTGAATTTTTAACTTAACTTTCTCGTAAAGATCTTGAAATTGATTTTCGGACAGACGCAGATGGTTCCTATAGGCTTCTGGGTCTTCCGCTGCCATTTCAACCAATAAAGTTTCTGATGCCCCTTTTATCCTTCGCCGCATCAACCACGGTCTAGTCCACCAACGTCGACGTCTACGCTGTAGTTTTTTTTTTGCTTCTTTTTCAATTCCATTTCACACACCTCTATTAAATTTTTACAAATAATGTTAATGCCGATCCGCACGATTTCGCTCGACGACATTTTCAAACTGTTCAATTTAATTGAAACGTCTATACATTTGCTTTTTAATTTGGTTGAACAATTTGGTTAAATCAACGAAATTGTACATCAAAATTGAACCGTGTATTTCCGCCTTTAACTAATCGTTTAAATAATTATCGAAAAAAAAAATGTACGCCACTGACTTTAATTAATTTAAAATATTTTTGACATTAAGTAATAAAAAATACAACCTTTTGTCTATTGAATTTTTGTCGTATCTAGCTTTGTTTACGAGATAAAAAGACACCATTTTATTGCATGTCCGTTTAACAAAAAAAAAATCAGAGGAGTACATTTTTTGTCAATAAATTTAGTTAGGATTCCCTTTCCTGGCGCCAATCGATTTAATGATTTTAATCAAGTTGAGACTCCTTATTACTACAAAGAACGCTAACAAATTACAAAAAATCACTCCCTTTGCTGCGTCTATTTTAAATGTTCACAAAGTCTAACACAGATTTTCCTAATAGTCTAGTTTTTTTGACCAATCATAATACTAATAATTGAAGGATTGTAGCGGGATAAAAGCAGGTAAATATAAACAAACCACAATTGTAATGTTTTTCAACGTTTCGTGGCTAAATTGCTACTTTATCCATCCAAAGTTGTATTTTTTACTTTACGAAGTTCTATTGCCTTTACAGGAATTTAAATCTAATTCAGAAAAAATAGAAAGTTCCATGATATGACAAAAAAGTGCCTATATTTGTTTTTTATTTTCTTAATATTATTGATAATTTCCCTCACATGTTAAAGTTCTCATAAGAGGAATTCAACTTTCGCAAAATTTCAGGGGTAATTGCACTGCAGAAATTGAAAATTGCATCGCAAGTTTATAGTGTAAATGAAACGTATTTTATTCTGTTAGTATTTTCTGTTTGGTAAAATATTTAAATTTACTTGATTCCAGTTCTTAATTAATTTAGGAAATATTCAAATAAATTACAGTCATGCATCAAAATAACCAGATAATTTTTTTATTTAACATGTTTTTTTTTACAACTCTCAATCGTTTGTTTTCATATTTTACGAAAATGCCCTCTAACTGCGAGTCGGGCTTTTCGTGAAAATATGAAAACGTTATTCTTGCAATTATTAAAAAACACATTTCATTCAAAAACTATTGGCAATTTTGAAGCACTTGTGCAATTATTCCTAACAAGAATACCGCTTCACTCTTCAATTAGTTTACTGAAGAGAGTGCTTTAAGCTAAACAATAATAATAATTTTTTACCTTAATTAGCTTTATAAAGAATTTGTTAATTATTATGATGCGGTTTTATCATATTAAATGTATCTAATGCATAAAATAAAATAGGTAGAAATCATTCATTGGCAAACACTTTTTTTATAACATAAAACATTCTTTACTACTATTTTCAAACTTTATCTGGATTTAAATTTAATCAAAACTTAGCATGACACTGCTTGGAAAGTTTAAATTGTTTGAAATTTAAATTATCTGTTCTCTTCTGCTATCTGACTTTTATCTTTAGAGGATGAAAGATGATTTTAAAATATTTTTTAAACCTTACCTAAACAAAATATAATGCTGAACAGATATAAACTTAGTACATTTATTTTTTTATTTTATTTTATATTTAATATTTTTTTTACTTAAAAATAAAAACTAAATTACATTAAAACTAATACTGTATTAATTAATTTCTGATCAAAAGGCACTGAATTTAATTCGTGTATAAGTTAACTTACAAAATTTTCGTTTTTCAAATTTAATTTTAATAAATGGATAGTGTTATTTAGTATATATATATTCTAGAAGTTGCTGTAAATTTTGGATTTAAAGAGAATATGCTGTACAAAATTTTTTGTAAGTAACCCCTACTACAATTCTTTGTGTTTAGGTCAGTGGTAGAACAAAGATTTAATGCAATAATACTTGTCACAAAACCTTGAAGTATACCATTAATGGGGTACTGCAGTTTCCACCTACCACAATAAACAAACATTTATAAAATAAAAACCCCAAACTTGATTTTCAAAGTTTAAGGAAACCTTTAAAATCAATTTATTGTCAAATTCTATATTTATTATTAATTTGTATGACAAAATAAAAAACTTAATTTTATAGGCAAAAAATAATAGAAAACATAATATTGTAAAAAGTTCTGTAGAGTAATGAGTATATCTGTTTAAAAAAAATAAACTTAGTAATAATTTGTAAGCTTTACCTTTAATTAATAATATAGTTATAAGGTGGCGATTTATCAACTGGCAAACTATTTTTTTACGCTATCTTTATTTATAATCGATTACCCACTTTATTGAGAATAATTTTAATAAATTCGGCATGTCAAAATAAATATTCTTTTCAAGAATTTTTTTATGATTAAAAAAAGCTTAATATACGTTCCAAATCATTTCCAGCTAGTGATAAGCAAAGCAAGACCAAGACCAAGACCGGGCTAGTCTTGGTCTTGCAAGCCAAAAGAAGGTCTTGTTCTTGGTCTTGGTCTTGCTGTAAGAGTCTTGCTGGTCTTGCTTTTTTTTTTGGTAGTAATAATTTAAACTAAGTAATATTAAATAAAATATAGATGGAGACTATAGTTTTAGCATTAAAATTTTAAAATATACCAAATTTCACCTTACACGTACATTTAAATTATTTGATTAAAAAGCATATTTTAAATGTAGGGGTTTATTTATTTATTGTGGTTCGTTTATAGTTAAATTGGGACACAACCTACTTTTATATATTTAGTGACATATAGAAACATTTTAGTAATAAGAATTATTTAATTTTTTTTTGAAGAACCATATAAAATTAAAGCAAATACAAAACAGTGTAGTGTGTAAGCAAAAAAAATAACTAACCAGATGTGACGTGAAATTTCCGTTAGAATGATTCTGATATGAAACACAGGTTTCTGATTTAAAAAAAGTTTTTTAAGGAACTTTTTAGTTCATCTAAACTTTTTATCTTCAGATTAGTTAAACATTTGCCGTACAAAGATTGTACAAATACGTTATAAACATTCTACATTTATAAGGTGGCTCAACATTGTGACAAAGCTCGAGATCTCCGAAACCGCTCATGACAGTGAAAAACTGAACATACAAGGATTATTTAGAAAAAAAGGGCGTATATGTAAAATTATTTTTTATCCCAGAATATTTTCGAAAAATCCACTGCCACTCAAGAAAACTTCCTTATTTTTAACTTTTAACCTAAAATTTAAAAATGGCGAAAAATCCAAAAATATCACACCCCAGTGCTGGAAATTGTTAACGTATTATATAGGAACAATGTTGACGTAGATGGTTTTAAAATATTTTTTCGGTTGGCATTGTTTGACTTTTCCATCTTAACCGCAAGTGATATTTAAAATCCATTATTCTAAAAAGAAGCCCTAGATAACATGACAAATAAATGTTTTATTAATCCATCACTTTCACATTAATATCTTAGTTTTAAGAAGTAATCTAATGGTGCCGCTTCTTACAGTGTGGAACAAAAATAATGTATTTCTGGATTTTGAAAATTTTTGATTTAACCTTAAGTGGAATTACTAGACGATAGCTAATTTAACATTAGGAATATTCTCTGTCGTGAATGGTTTCGGAGCTTTGTCGGAGTCACATCTCATTATTTGTGAAATATGTTATTGAATTTACTCGTTTTCGTTGTTAGAGAACTGTATTAAAAACAAAGTAATCGATTTAATTATTATTTTATTAAAGAAACCTGTTACTTATTAAATAATCGCCTTTTTGGCAGTTCTCGACACATTTGAAATACCTCTATATATTGAATATGAAAATTGAAATTTATAATATTAAAAAAAAATCGCATAAATGCAAGAGTCTTGCAGGTGGGTATTGGTCTTAGTTTTGCAAGCGAAAAGGTGGTCTTGGTCTTGGTCTACCAAGACTACAACACCAACACCGGTCTCGCTTACCCCTATTTTAGGCAGATGTACATCATAATGATCTTATTTATTTTGAAGCAAAATGAATTTTAACTGTTTCTTTGACAACTCATTATTATAAAGTTTTAAATAAATTTTGTAAAAGCATTTATGGTATATCTTACTAATTTTTTAACAATATTTAAAGACCGAGTATCTACAGCACATTTTAAAGTAAGCAAACAAAAATAACGTTTAATTCCAACCACTTCCAAAACTTTACAGTTAGAGTTGTAACAGTGAAAACATTCAAAAGAACAAATTTCTCATATACAAAAGTTTATATACACATAACTATTTTATCCTTGTATAAAGAGGGCAGGTCTTAATATGAGACAAATAGCACCATCCTTAAGTTTAGTTCTAAGCGCACCTAAATTAGGTTACGGCTAGTTTAATTCCTGGCTTTATAACTATCTAATCTGGGGATGAACGGGAAGCACGATTATTTGTAATCGCAAATTTAAGGCCTAAAAAAATTCTAGAGAAAATCTAAAATTTACAAAAACATTTTTTATGGAAAAATTTATTGATTAATTTAAATCTGCCTATATTTAATAAATGTGTTTAAACAAAGCTTAAAAAATTACACCCCGCATATTAACCGCTTAGTCCACAATGCTCAAAATAATTTTCTAGGTATCAAAACCGTATATACAGGGTGTAGAAAGTATGATGCTCACGATTTAAATGGAAGATAGTAAAGCTCAAAAAAGGCCAAAAACGTCAAAAATACTTGGGTTAAAAATAAATTGTTTTCGAAATATGGCTTTTTAAATTTTTGAAATTTTGACAACATCGAGTCCTCTTCATCACATTGAGTCGAACGTCAAACGTTTTTTGTGAGGTTTTACATATTTACACTTTTTTTAAAGAGATGTTTATTTACATATTGGCCGGCTGGGGCATAAGAGCTGCAGGATCTCCAAACAAACAAAAAATAGAAAATATTCAAAATTACTTCTTACAATGAATTATGATATTTAATTTGAAATAAAATTTAAGTAAAAAACAATAGATTATTGTTAGGCAATAATAATTTGATTTTTAATTTTTTGTCAAAGTTATAAAATTATTATAAACAAATGATTACTTTTTGTTAATTTTTATGGCGTAATCTTGTTAGGTATGTATACAAGAAGGGCTACACGACGTGAAAAATTTATACGAAAAGTATTTAACCCTTTTTTTAATGTACAACAAAGACGAAAGTTCGAAACAATTTTGTTAATTAACAATTGTCTAACTTGTTAAAAAATCAATTTAAAGTTAAATTTTTAATAAGAATTAATTTTTTAAAGTGGTCTGAATACACCATAATTTTTTAAAATTTTTTAATGGTGTATTTAGACCACTTTAAAAAATTAATTCTTATTAAAAATTTAACTTTAAATTTATTTTTTTTTTAAACAGTTAACATTAATTCAACAAAATTGTTTCAGATACTTTAGTTTTTGTACATTAAAAAAGGAGTAAAATACTCTTGTATAAGAATTTTTCACGTCGTGTTGAGCCCTTCTTTAGTAACAAGATTAGCATAAAATATAACAAAAGTAATCCTTTTTTATAATAATTTTTATAACTTGACAAAAAAAAATAAATATAATTATTGCCAATAACAATAATCTATTGTTTTTACTTAAATTTTATTTCAAATTAAATATCATAATTCATTGTAAGAAGTAATTTTGAATATTTTCTATTTTTGTTTGTTTGGAGATCCTGCAGCTTATGCCCGCCGGCAATATGTAAATAAACATCTCTTTAAAAAAGTGTAAATATCTCACAAAAACGTTTGACGTTCGACTCAATGTGATGAAGAAGGACTCGATGTTGTCAAAATTTCAAAAATTTAAAAAGCCATATTTCGAAAACAATTTATTTTTAACCCAAGTATTTTTGACGTTTTGGCCTTTTTGGCTTTACTATCTTCCATTTAAATCGTGAGCATCATACTTCTACACCCTGTATATCGGTTTTGATACCTAGAAAATTATTTTGAGTATTGTGGACTAAGCGTTAATATGCGGGGTGTAATTTTTAAGCTTTGTTTAAATACATTTATTAAATATAGCAATTTAAATTAATCAATAAATTTTCCATAAAAATGTTTTTGTAAATTTTAGATTTTCTCTAGAATTTTTTTAGGCCTTAAATTTGCGATTACAAATAATCGTGCGTCCCGTTCATCCCCAGATTAGATAGTTATAAAGCCAGGGATTAAACTAGCCGTAACCTAATTTAGGTGCGCTTAGAACTAAGCTTAAGGATGGTGCTATTTGTCTCATATTAAGACCTGCCCTCTTTATACAAGGATTAAAATAGTTATGTGTATATAAACTTTTGTATATGAGAGATTTGTTCTTTTGAATGTTTTCACTGTTACAACTCTAACTGTAAACTTTTGGAAGTGGTTGGAATTAAACGTTATTTTTTTCGCTTTATGCCTTACTTTAAAATGTGCTGTATGATACTCGGTCTTTAAATATTGTTAAAAAATTAGTAAGATATACCATAAATGCTTTTACAAAATTTATTTAAAACTTTATAATAATGAGTTGTCAAAGAAACAGTTAAAATTAATTTTACTTTAAAATAAATAAGATCATTATGATGTACATCTGCCTAAAATAGGGGTAAGCGAGAACGGTGTTGGTCTTGTAGTCTTGGTTTTGGTCTTGGTCTTGCAGCAAGACCAAGACCAAGACCGCCTTTTCGCTTGCAAAACTAAGACCAATACCGACCTGCAAGACTCTTGCATTTATGCGATTTTTTTAATATTATAAATTTCAATTTTCATATTCAATATATAGAGGTATTTCAAATGTGTCGAGAACTGCCAAAAAATGCGATTATTTAATAAGTAACAGGTTTCTTTAATAAAATAATAATTAAATCGATTACTTTGTTTTTAATACAGTTCTCCAACAACGAAAACGAGTAAATTCAATAACATGTTTCACAAATAATGAGATGTGACTCCGACAAAGCTCCGAAACCATTCACGACAGAGAATATTCCTAATGTTAAATTAGCTATCGTCTAGTAATTCCACTTAAGGGTAAATCAAAAATTTCCAAAATCCAGAAATACATTATTTTTGTTCCACACTGTAAGAAGCGGCACCATTAGATTACTTCTTAAAACTAAGATATTAGTGTGAAAATATATATATATATATATATATATATATATATATATATATATATATATATATATATATATATATATATATATATATATATATATATATATATATATATATACATATATACACATATATACCGGGTGTTTCTCAAAGGTGGTTCCCCCCCATAACTTTTTTTTTATTTTTTAAGATGGGAAAATGAAATTTGGCATGTCGATATGTGACCTAAAAATGCATTCAATGACGTGTTCAATTGTTTCTGATGATTTCCGGTTTCGCCGGAAATGACCTCAACTTTTGAATTTTAAATGGAACACCCTGTATTTTTTTTACCTATTCGAGAGAAAATGACATTATAAATATAATGACACCCCATATGTCAACTTTTGACACTTTCCTTTAAAAATATTTATTTTTTTAAAATCCAATCTAGAGTGCCATGACGTCGTTAAAACAACTAATTTTGAGTCAAGGAGGCGTGAAAAAATACTTTTAATTATCTGACGTATTTTATGTCTTTTCCCGAAAGGTTAAAATATTCCAACATTTTATTTCTAGACATAACTCAATTTTTTCAAATGGAACGATGGTGGCTCGTTGGCATATCTGAAAAGAGCATTTCTTTCTTAATAATTTGATACCCCACATTTGATATTTTAAATTAAATCAACACTAAAAAAGCAAAAAAATAGGTATAGTTGTTGTTGCTTATACAATTATTAAAACATCCGGGCATTCGATTAAAAGAGGCATATGCATTTCGGCCATTTTATCAAGTAGGATTGGAAATAAACAAAAATGTTGATTTTAAACAACGATGTTACATAGTTTAATAACTAAATGAAAGTTAGTTATTTAAAGTTATTGCTGTGTTTATTAATAAGGCATTTTGAGTTAAAAACCTATAAATATAATAATTAATAATAATAATATAATAATTATTATTCTTATAAGCAACAACTACTATGCCTATTTTTTGCTTTTTTAGTGTTGATTTAACTTAAAATATTAAGTGTGGGGTATCAAATTATTCAGAAAGAAATGTTCTTTTCAGATATGCCAACGAGCCACCATCCTTCCATTTAAAAAAAAAGTTATGTCTAGAAACAAAATGTTGGAATCTTTTTTTCTTTCGGGAAAAGACATAAAATACGTCAGATAATTAAAACGATTTTTTCACGCCTCCTTGACTCAAAATTGGTTGTTTTAACGACGTCGGCACTCTAGATTGGATTTTTAAAAAATAAATATTTTTAAAGGAAAATGTCAAAAGTTGACATATGGGGTGTCATTGTATTTAGAATGTCATTTTCTATCGAATAGGCAAAAAAATACAGGGTGTTCCATTTAAAATTCAAAAGTTGAGGTCATTTCCGGTGAAACCGGAAACCATCAGAAACAATTGAACACGTTATTAAATGCATTTTAGGTTCCCATCGTTACCAAATGCCATTCATATTAAAAATATAGGAACACTTATAGAGAACCACCTTTAGATATAATATATATATATATATATATATATATATATATATATATATATATATATATATATATATATATATATATATTATATATATATATATATATATATATATATGTATAAAATATTGATAAAAAAAATAATAATGTAAATAAATAAAAATATAAATGTAAGGTCATTGTTTCCTAAATTTAATATATTTAAAGATTATGTAACTAATAATCAGTTAGATATTGTAGGAGTGTCTGAAACTTGGCTTAACCATACTGTACCAGATGAGATGGTACAAATTAATGGGTACAGGGTTGTTAGAAAAGATCGTTCACACGGTAGAGGTGGAGGGGTTATTTTATATATTAAAAATTATATTCAGTATACTGAAATAAATAATTTAAATACTGACACGGCTGAGCAGATATGGGTTAAATTTAAAGTAAATAAAATTAAAAATGTGGTCGGAGTTTTATACAGGCCTCCACCAATTTCAGAGGTATATAATTTTTGTCAGGAATTTGAGGAAAATGTCTGTAATTTGCTAACTGAGTGTGATAATTTTCTTTGCCTAGGGGACTTTAATATTAATTTACTGAATCTAGAAAGCGATTATGTTGAGCGCTTTTCTTCTATTTTGAATGCATATCGGCTGAAGCAGTTAGTGAACGAGCCTACTAGGCATGGACTAGGCGATTCAACCCTATTAGATCTTATACTGTGCTCGAATGAGAATTACATATCCTGTTCTTCCGTTGATCATACCCTGGACATATCCGATCATTCCCTGGTAAAATGTGTTTTAAATCTTAGGGTTGACAAGCCTAAACCATTTTATTATACTTATAGGGACTACAGACCTGTTTTATGCTCACCTTGAAGATCTGCCATTTTATAGAATATATCAACTGAATGACATCAATGAAAAAGTACAGTTATTTAACGACCTTATTATTGGTATTTTTGATCTGCATGCACCCTTAAGAACTGCTCGTATAACTAAAAGGAAAATGCCTTGGCTTACACAAAATTTAAAACGACTAATATCACTCAGAAACAAAGCACTTTCAAAGTATAAAAAAAAAATAAAAATAATCAAAATTGAGAGTCATACAGGCAGTTGCGAAATTTTGTCACAGCAACAATAGGCAGGGAAAAGAAAGCGTATCTTGAGGACAATATTCGACGTAATGACTCCAGGGGCAACTGGAAAATGCTAAGGGATCTGAATGTGTATGGAGAACGGGGATCACCGGTTCCTGACGGGCTGGGGACTGTTGATGAAATTAATAATTATTTTGTTAACATTTCTCAGACTGATCCGGATCTGGATACTCTTAATTTATATCTAAGCTGTCTGCGTAATAACGTTACGGGTTTTAAGTTTAGGATGGCAACCCTTGAATCAGTAAATTCGTCTTTGATTTCAATAAAATCCAGGGCTGTGGGTGTCGATGGGATAAGTATAAATATGTTATTGTGGTGTTGTCCTTTAATCATACCCGTTATAACACATCTGGTAAATTACTGCATTGAGACATCCACCTTTCCAGATGCGTCGAAAGAATCATTTGTCAGTCCCATACCTAAAGTTAACTTGCCTAGCGAGCTGAAAGATCTGCGTCCAATTAGTATTTTGCCTGTATTATCTAAAATAATTGAAAGGATAATGGACAGTCAAATTAAGGCATATGAGAAGCAGTGCGGTATTTTGCCGGATGTGCAGTCTGGATTTCGAGATTTGCATGGCCGTAATACTGCTTTGCTCAAGGTGACAGATGATGTCTTTGAAGCCACTGACCGTGGTGAACTTACAGTGCTGGTACTGCTGGATTACACAAAGGCTTTTGACAAGCTGAATCATACACTTTTATTGGCTATTCTGAAGCATTTGGGCTTTGGGAAAAATTCTTGTGGCCTTCTTAAAGAGTATCTGAGTGGTAGACGTCAGAGAGTTAAACTGAACGGTCACAACCACAAAATCTTTTATATGGTGTACCACACGGCTCAATCCTGGGACCTTTACTCTTTTCTTTGTACACTTCTCAGATAATTACATACCTACGATTTTGTAGAGCCCATTTTTATGATAAACAGATTGTTCATTTAATCAAATATATACCGACCTGGGTTCTATTTTGGGGGCCTCACAGTCTCATTGTCTTAGCATCAACCCAAGCAAGTCCCGTGTACTTCTGTTTGGTAGATCTCAGTTAAGGAACCTTTATTCTAATCAAATTAATATTAAAATAAATAATGAAAGACTGGAACTAGTGAGGTCTGCAAAGAATTTGGGACTATTGATTGACGTCGATCTTAGGTTTTCAGAGCATGTAAATACCTGTATTAGAAGAGCATTCTCTAATCTTAAGTTAATTTATAGTCAGAAAAGTATTCTTAACGAGGATCTTAGAAAAATGCTTTGTGACTCCATTGTGTTGTCACATTTTAATTTTGCAGACGTGATTTATGGTCCCTGTCTCTTGGGTGTGGATGCATACAGAATTCAGCTTGTTCAGAACTGTTGTGTTCGTTTGATTGGTGGCATAAGGGGAATAGAGAGAGGGGTATCAGCCAAGATTCAGGAAATTAAATGGTTGAGGATGGACAAAAGACGAGTGCTACATTCACTCGTTCTTTTTAATAAAATTATTAACAACAAATGTCCCAAATACTTGTATAAAAAAATAAAGATTCGCACTGATGCTCACAATTTGAATGTTCGACATAAATTTACCATTAGTACACCTGCACACTTTACCACCAATTTTGAAAGATTATTTAGCTTCAAATATTATAATAAAGTCCCTGTAAACCTTAAGTTTTGCACTGGTGTAAAATTTAGAACGGCTATTAGGAGGACTATTCAACACTTTTTATAATTTGTACCATCTCAGGCACTCCACAAGATTCATGAAAGTGTGTTTATTTTGGTTTTCCACTTTTAAGTAATAAGGATATGATATTAACTTCAAATTATATGTTTTTTTTAATTTATCAACACAGAATTATTATGTATGTTTTGTTCAAAATCTGTTTATTTTGTAAAATATAGCTCTAAACTTAAAATCTTTTAAGGTAATCTTGGTTATTAATAATGTTTATTAAGGTATTAGTCACTTTTTTTTTTAATTATTACGTTAGTTCTTTTTATATTCAATTTGTAGGGAAATTAAATTATATTTTTAGGTTAAGTAAGGAAGTTCGCTTCAACTTCGCCTTTTGTAAATATTTTCTTTATTTGCAATAAAGTCAGTTTATTATTAAATTTTTATATATATAATAATAATAATAATTATATATATATATATATATATATATATATATATATATATATATATATATATATATATATATATATATATATATATATATATATATTATACAGTCCACCACATTCGCCTCGGTTTTCTACGAGAAATGAAACGAATTGGGAAAAACTTTTAGCATGGTCATATGTGGGTCCATAGGAGCTATATTTCAAAATTATTTTGAAATATACAAGGTGACTCAAAAAGAAAGTACATATCTAAGTTATATTTTTTCCTATGGAACACCCCATATTTTTTTATATTTTTGGATACTATAAATCAAATAAAGATAAGTTAATGTTATATTTCCTATACCTAAAACTGACCGATTCTGAGAAATTTAGAGAAATTTAAAAATACAGACCATAATTTAAAAATTGTTTACACACTGTAACATATAATGAGCTACTCGTTATTAAATTTATTGCTTAGCTTAAGGTCTAATTTAACTATCACATAAAAGTTTATCTTAATATTATACAGAGTGTTGACAAAAATTGCCTCAAAGTTTGAACACATATTTTATTTAATAACTTCCTTAAGTTAAATGGAACACCCTGTATTTAGTGGCCTATTTTGACGCGGAACTAAATTCCCTTTAAAACCATATTAGGGTTTCCTATACCTATCTCTTTTGCTTTTTATGCAAAAGGCGTTTTTATATATGACTTATCATGTATCTTAAAAATGGAACACCCTGTATTGTAATTAAAAAACCTTTTTATTAAGGATCACGTAGATTTGCTAAAAGAACAAATTTAAATTTTAAAAAAAGATGTATCTCAAGTAAAATGCAGGCAAAAGTAATAACTCCAATTAAGCATTCTTAAAAATGAGGATCGAAATATAGTAGAAGGCACACCTGTCCCAATCGTTGAGACGAAATATGGTAAATTGCACTTGTTTCTTAGCAAATGTATCAGACTTTATGGTAAAATAAAACTACTTGTGTTCAAATTATTCCACCCCACACGTTAACAGACCATCTGTGCTGGTGATCAAGGGTTCCAAAAATATTAAGATTTTCGTCACTGTAGTAGTAAAAGTTATGTCTGTTAAATAATCCGTTATTATGAAAAATTAAGTCTAATACATTTGCTAAGAATTTACCAAATTACGAAATATTATTTCGTCTCAACAATTATTAGGACAGGTGTGCCTTCTATTATATTTCGATCCTTATTTTTAAGGATGCTTTAATATTTTAGAAATGACAAAATTGGGTTATTACTTTCGCCATTTTACTGAGATACATTTTTTCAAAAATTTAAACTTGCGCTTTAGATCTACGCGATCTAAGAAAAGGTTTTTAATTTAAAAAGGGTGTTCCATTTTTAAGATAAATGTTTTCCCGTCAAATAGACCACTAAATACAGGGTGTTCCATTTAACTTAAATAAGTTATTTAATAAAATGTTGTCAAACTTTGAGGCAATTTTTTCAACACTCTGTATAATATTAAAAGTAAAACTTTTATGTGATAGTTAACTGAAACCTTGGTAAACAATAAATTAATAACGAGCAGCTCTTATATGTTACAGGTGTAAACAATTTTTAAATTATGGTCTGTATTAAATTTCCCTAAATTTCTCAGAAACGTCAGTTTGGTATAGGAAATATAACAATAACGTACCTTTATTTGGTCTATAGTATCCAAAAATATAAAAAAAATATGGGGTTTCCATAAAAAAAAATATAACTTTAATATGTACTTTCTTTTTGGTCACCTGATATATATATATATATATATATATATATATATATATATATATATATATATATATATATATATATATATATTTATGAAATTAATCGTTTTTTTTTTGTTCACTTCATGCTTTGCTCCAAACTGTGCTTTATGATATTTTGGTCTCAAAATATTTTTAAAAAATTAAAAAATAAGACATATTAAAAATGCTTTTATTTATGTAAAACTTAATAATAATGAGAAGTTCTAAAAACGGTAAAATACATTTTGCTTAAAAATAAATAGGATTAATATGATGTACATGTACACCTTCATTAAATGATTATAAACATTTTTTTTTAATTAGAAAAACTAGTAAACTTTGAAATAAATATGTCTGAGTTATGTATTTCACTTAAAAAATGTTTTACCTAAATTTCTTTTGCTTTTCAGGAAAATACTTAAACTAACCAGAACTAACATTTGTGACATTATATCCGACCAGGGACTGCTATTATTTCAGATATATTTTATTTCTTATTATTCGCTAAAATATTACCTGTATTGAATACTTGTTCCAATTACGTCGGAAGCAAATGCTGAATTGGTTTACGATTGGCACCAAGCCAATTTTGATTTGGTTAGGTTTGGAATTATAAAAATTAGATTCTGCGTGGTTATAACTATTGTTTCAAATATCACTGTTTATTTTTATTTTACTTATTCTATATATAGCTAGCATTTTAATATTAATTTAAAAAATCTAAAGACAAATTGTTTTTTAAATGAGTACACCACGTAATTACTGCAGTTGAAGTATTGCAATATGCACTGACATTGAATAATAGCGCTGGAAACGATAATTTAATTTGACATGCCAGATTTAGTGGAATTATTACCAATAGAGTGGTTAATCGATTTTAAATAAAGATTGCATAATAAAAAATTTAATTTAGTTTTACAGTTGATAAATCGCCAATCTATAACTTTATTATTAAGTCAATGTAGACAAATTATGTTTAGTTTATGTTTTTTTCTCTCAAATTATTCTACACAACTCTTTACCGTATTGTTTTCCATATTTTAAGCTATAAAATTGGGTTCTTTTATTTTGTCAGAATTTTTATCGTAAAGGTTTTTTATAAATACTTTGTATAGCATAATCTCTTTATATTCATATGTACAGCATCTTCTAGAAAGCAGAGGATTTTCGCTTAAGCCAAAAACATTTATTTGTACTCCAAGTAAGATGCTGCTTAAAATGTCATTGTACTATATTAATATATGGTGATTAAATTTGATATTTAAATAATAACAAAAAATAAATTTACGTCTTATACAAGTAGCAGCTTAACCTCCAAACGGGGGCAGTAATACTAAACTTTAGTAATAAGTTAAACCTATTAATATGTAAATATAACGTTCAATTATGGTTTAAATTTAAAAATCGTATTTATTTGTTATATCCATAGGTTTATTTTTAATATGCACTAAAAGAAAATAGATTTAGAAACCAAAACTATAATAATTTAATCTTTATTCATCGGCCTCCTTATTGTTACTGCATTATTAAAAATTATTACTATAAATAATGCTTTTCTTAATCTGGGCATTATCAGAATTGTAGTTTCTTTATTTTATAACCTTTTATTAAAAACTAAATAATACAAAAGTTTTTTATCTGATGTGGACTATTTGAAAGGTATTGTTTAAACCGATGGATTAATAAAATAATAATAAAAAATTAGTAATATTATAAAAAGCAGAACTCTGAAAACCAAATATATTTACTTCTAGATATCTAAATAGTAACTTGAGCTAAAAGACTAAAGCAAATTTTTGAAAAGGCTAATTCCATTGTATAATGTAATATGTCTGCTGACGTACCGCTATAATCCTTATTTAATGGCGGTTTTAATGTAGATTTACCCCTATTTCTAACAGTATAATATGCAAAACAAATAGTAACACCCTGCAACAAAGTTTAAATTTGCCAAATGCTAGTTTAATCTTTAGCTTTACCAGCACAATTATTCATTATGGAGTTTCGGATGTACTTCAAACGCAAATCCAACCAAAAAAAAAAAAATGAAAAAATCTAAAAAATTATTGAAAACATAAAGTTTTATAACGAATATAAAATAATCCTCTAGTTGCTAGTTTCTTTTTGTTTGGTACACTTTAAATGATAATTTCATATAGTCGTAGTAAAGATTCAGAATTTGCACTTTACAAAAATCCAAATTAAAGATGCTTTTAACAATGTCATAGAGATATATGGAAGTTTGGAAACTGTTCGTGAGGGTATTATTATGGGTTTTATATATATATTGTAGGAAATAGGGGCGCGTACCGTCGTTATAAAGGGATATAATAGCTATATAAAGCAAATATGCTTTTATCTAGCACTTTTTGTGGTTAACTATAAAGATCGGTTTAGTAATATTATTATTATAATTATTATTATGCTAAGGGGAATACTACTGGCTTTACATATTAATGTAAGAGATAATGGCAAACGAATCCTCGTAATAGAGGGATATAACAGCAATTTAAAACAGAAATTCTGATACCCTTATGGTGATATTATATTATCATGCTCTTAGATTTTACTAAATAAAGAAAATATGATGAGCAAGTTTAAAAACAAGGTAGAAAACATAATATTAAAGGCGTTAAAAACAATATAAAGCAATCAGACAGATTAGTAATGTCATCAGATATTGTTAAATAACCAAAAGTTTATTTTTACAGAAATTTATTTTTGGAGGTCGCTAGGACCATATTTTATTACTGCAATGGATTAATGGATACTCAGATAATTTAACACTTTTTAGAATTTATTTTTAACAAAAACAAATAAACAAGCTTTATCATTTAACATTTATCATATAATTCCAATAATAATCCAATACCCAAATAAATTCCACTGCATAATTTTTTTTCCTTATCATGATTTTTTATTTTATGACCAATCCAAGCAGGTTTAAAAATATTAGTTTAAATAGCCTTTACGTCAAAGCCTTAGTATTAGGTTGTACTAAAGTAATGTCGTTTTAAGGACAGACTGTACTAAGAAAATATAAAACGGCAAAGGTCCTATGTCGTGTAAAAACCTTATTTATCACAAGAAAATATGTTTAACACTAGATTTTATGTGTTAACACAAAGCGATCACATAAAACGAATAATATCAAAATATAGTATATTATTATAAGTTCTTTAAATATAAAAATATAAACAGACTACTGATATATATATGAAGTATTTGATAATATATATATATATTATGTTTTAAGTAAAAAATATTGATGACACTGTTTGGTTAGAAGTAGGGAATTTATTGCTTAAGTCCACTGTGCTAAGGAATAGTTTTTGTAGTCGCACAGTGCTCCGCATGTTTTTTCAAAACAATAAATTTAAAACTTCTCTGGAAGAAGGTTCCTAAATTATGTTAAGTTATATTTATACATACTTATGCATAAAGCCATTTTTGGCGAGAAAATAGTTTAAAAGTATTTTGTACTTTAAAAATGTTGGTATATTGGCGTTAAAGCGATTACGTACTTGACAAAATGTATTTTAGTTTTAAAACGCCCAAAAGCAAACTAAGACAGTTATAGGAACATTTTTATGCTAAAGTATAGCTTACATATAAGGATTTCAATAAACACCATTGAAAAGAACTATGTTAAGGGGAGCTTAAAGTAAACAATGTTTTATATAACAAAGAATTTTTGGGGCTTCCAGATAGGGTTGATATTTTTTTAAAAAATAGTAGTTTTTGTTTATATTGTTTCGGTACAAGTATATATAAGTCTTTACTTAAAAACGGTTGGAGATACATCACTAACCGAAACGTTGTGTATCAATTAACCAATAAAGAAAATAAAAGTCTAAGATTTTATTGAATAATATAATATAACTAAATATCACAAGTTTATATATTTTTTTTATTTTTAAAATTTATATTGATGCCTACTTTATAAAATACAATACCAATGATAATATCTATAATTATATAAAGATTTTGATTTGTATTTCTTAAATAAATATATTAAATAGATAAAAAATAGGTTTTAAATAAGCTTTTAAATATATTATTAAATTGTCAGTTAATGGTCTAAAGTTTTAAGTGGAAGTTTAAAGTAATTAAACGTAATGGAACAGAAATAAAACTTAACAATTTAAGTTTGGTTGACGTCATTATTTTCAAGTAATTTATAACTGGAATTTAAATTTCTGTAACTTTCACAACTTAAAATGCAGCTAAAACAGGAAAATAAAATTGTTTACCGATCAATATTTTAAAAATGTTTTAGTTTGTTTAATACATTTTTATTATACATTTTAAAGATTTAGAAACCAAATATGTAAACTCGCCATTTATCAAGTATTACTTCAGGTTACTAGTTAATATTACCCTTTGAAAAGCAAAAATTGAAGTAAGCAGTATCCAAAAGTAAAATATGGACTTGGTCGTCGCACTTTGAAAACATTATTTGAAGGCTGTGACTAAAGTCCCGACTCGGGATCCATTTCCAGTCCCGAATAACGTCATCAAATGACGTCACTTAAAGCGCTGTCAGTACTGACAACTGGTTCCGATTCGGAAACTACCTGAGTCCCGAATAAATGACATTTACATGATGTTATCGGTGTAGTTTTGTCGGAACTAATATTCTGATCCGACTCGGGACTTGCGTCAGGTACAACCATAATGATATTTAATTCAAATAAATTTGACAATATAATAATAAAAAAAAAATTAAAAACACTAAATTTGTTTACAGAGACATTTGGACTTAAATATTTAAACATTCTAGCGTAAGCAGGTTAAACAATACAATTGCCTCTTTGGAATTTTTAAAATATTTATACACTTTAAATAAAAAAATTAAAGGCTTGCTTAACAATTTTATTGAGGTGATGAAAGATTGTAACATTGTTTCGCATAACATACCACACATTTCGCACAAATCTTTATTAGTGTCCTTTTTAGACAACATTTTTGTAGAATATTCCAGCCGTTTTCAGTCCAGAATGGCCGAATTAATATGAGGTCAACTTCTGAATTCAATACTACGTTCGACACTTTCTCTGGATTAATTTCTTTATGACAATGCTCAACCTTTCACCAGTTTAAATCGCATAATATGCTGCCTTCTCTTCTCTAAAATCCATGATAACGTTTTCTCCTATACCTTAAATTATACCCAAATTATAAAAAGCCATAACTTCATTTTTATTTTTTTTTCTTTATACCAATTGCAATAAGATCAGGACCTTTTGATTCACCTTTTTCTTTATAATCTCAGGCATTTTAATCGACTCTACATCTATAAAATAAGATGTATTTGGATTATTATTAAAATCTTTCAAAATTTCATTTGATTCTGTTTGGCATTCATTTATAGAATTTTGACTTTGATTAATATATGAACAGTTACCTATGATTTCATTACTTATAATGATAATTTTTACTTTATCTGTGTTAGCAAAATTTAAAGTTTTTTTAGTGTTTACAGTATACGTACAGCTTTTTAATAAAAGCACATACCACCTGTTACTTATTGACATAAACAACATTACATCTTTTAGCTATCTATAACCTTAAAACGTCTTAGATCTAAGTAGAGACTCGGAACCGTAATCTTGGGGACCGTATGCGGATCCCGACTCGAGATTCACATACGGTCTAGCCAGTTCCTATAAAACCACTGCGATGACATCATTTAATGACGTTATTTGGGACTGGACATAGATCCCTAGTAGGGACTCGTAGAGACACAGCGTTATTTAAAAGTTAAGCTATTAAAAGATAACATTATTAAACTTAGATTAGTAATAATTAACTTTTTACCTATAGCTTAAAACACTGTTTTGCTAAAAGTAAGCATTTTACTAATATCCTAGATAATTAAACACTTATCACTGTATAATTTTCTTAACTTTTAGTAACTTTTTGTTTTTACATGCAATGTCAGGCTAACAAAGGATTTGTATTTTATGTTTTGGAGTAAGTGACATTTTATATCAATAATTTATGTTTTAGTATCTGTTAAATCGTAAAAACTGAAAATACATATACTCTAATAATACATATATCAAAACAATTTATCGGGGTAATAAAATCTGACTTATTGGATACACGTTATACCTATAAACCGGTAATTTTTCCGCGTTAATAATAAATAAAAGCCAAAATCAGTCCTTAAAATTTCATTTCACGTCGGGTTTTCAGAAAGTAATGGCGGAGCTAAAAGCGATAAAGGCAGCTCTTGGGCTTTACAGCACCTACCTTCTTTTCCGTTATCTCGTTTCTCTTTTAACCTCATCGTATATATAGCTTGACTCGGATAATCAATTAGATATAAGTGAGAGAAGCCGGTTGATAATGGTGGGCGTATTTCGTGTGACTGCTGCCATTTGTAGTGTTAAGATAAATGATCTATATCTTATGTTTAAAAGCACTAATGTGAGCATGGAGCCTGCGAGTCCCGACCAAGATCGATTAGAACTGTCAAAATAGTCAAATTATAATTTACCTTATATTTACAAAAATAATTTAGCGACAAGAAAGACATAACCCAAAAGATAATAAGTAACATATATTTAATCATATTAAAAATATGAGCTATACAGAATAATTTAGAAATTATTCCTTAAAATTAAAAAAATATGTTTCTAAAAACACAATACCACAAAAAACCGTTTAAACTATAATTTGACAAGTATCGATGCGCGAGAAATTGTTTTTAAAAATTAACCAGCATAACAATTTATTTTAAGCAGGGAAAATAAGTATTACAACATTTTTTTTATTATTTAATAATGCTTACATACCATCCGCACGCTTAAAGGTTAATTTCCAAATAGCAGTGCCCAGCAGCAGCAGCGCGTCGCATCGGGGCTATTCCCACATAGCAGCACAGCAACAGCATCCGCTGCAGATTGATTTCAAAAACGTCAGTTCAGTATGGTTCAGTAGTCGTCAGAGTATATATCCGAAATGAATGTCATTCAAAATCAGTTCATCGTCTAGCGATGATGATGTATTTGCTGTTGCTGTGTTGTTATTCAGTGAAGAAAAAAGAAAGAAGCGAAAATATTGGGTGCACAATTTGTGAAAACACTGGCTTGAAGAAGGCCAGTTCCATTTACTTACGGGAAGACAAGAGGAAGATGAAGTAACATTTTATAAGTATATGAGAATGTCACGAAAAAAATTTAGCGAGCTCGAAGAAATTGTTTTTCCACATTTTATGTTACAGGACACCAAATGGAGAGCATGTATTGGAATTCCCACTTGGCAGCGCAGCGACGCCACGTCACCCAACAGCAGCATACAACGCTCTCGGAGGCGTTGGATTTTGACGCGCCGTGCTGCTACCGCGCCGCACTGCTTATGTGGAAACTGGAACATTTAGATATTTGAAAACTTTAGGAGCAGCATTTACAGCGACGCGACGCGCGGTTGCGGCACTGTTATGTGGGAATTAACCTTAAAACGTTGTTTTTCGGCTTGTTTATATACACTGGCGGCAAAAATTACGGGATATTAGGAAATTTTATACTAAATGGAAATTTAGTTTGTTAACACTAACTTTGGAATATTATTGTTTTACAGGAAAAAAACACTAAATTTAAAAAGAAACAAAACGTATTATATCCCCTAGACGTAGGTTGATTAGTGTTGTATGTTGTGCTATTTGACAAAAATTATTATAAAAGAAAATAACATTTTTAATTATGCGTATGGGTGCCATGAACTTTCAAGACTCCATTTATGCATCTTGGCATACTTAGAATTTGGTTATTCAGTTGTCTTTGTGGGAGGTTGTTTCATAAGAGAGGTAAGATTCTTCGTAAGTCCTGATATTCGAGGGCTTGAGCATATTCCATATGCTGATATTGGGTGCGAGGAGATGAGATGCTTATTTCTTCATTGTCCAAAGTAACGAATCCCAATTTGAGACTTATGAAATGTATAAATACCCTGTCATATTGTTTTCACAAAGGTACAGAGGTGTACGACGACCAAGCGCGATTCCTCACCAGACCTTGACTGTGCCGCCTCTAAAGGGGTACATTTCTTGCACGTAGCTGCGATGTCTGGGGGTTTGGCGATCTAGCCACACTCTTACATGCCTTGAGTCACTGTGCAAACCAAAACGGGACAACAGAGAACAGAACTGAATTCAATTCTAAACTCCTTTTCCTTCTCTGACCTGTCCACTCCATACGCTCTCTTCTATCCCTTTGTGTAGCACACTTCGAAATGCTCTACGAGCAGCTAACCTAATTTCGTGTATGCCGATTTCTTACTGTGCTTACTGAAATTTAACTGCCTTAGGCGTCTTGAAGCTGTAACCGTTTTGCTGGTAGTATGGTATTTCGCTTAATGCTTAACGCAATGTAACGATCTTGTTGTCGTGTAGTAATTCTTCTGCGGCCTTGTCCCCACCTTCTAGTCCCTATTCCAGTTTCCTTGTAACGACACCAAAGCCCACTTATGACACGTTGAGTTGTTCTAAACTCGCGCGAGACATCAACCTGTCGCAGTCCTGCCTGTAGCATCTCAATGGCCCAATTAGCCTCAGCAGGTATTAAATGTCTAAAAGGCAGCACAAATGCTATATACTCTGTTAAACGTCCATTACTACTAATTTTAAAATTAAAGAACACAAGTCCAATAAATAAATTTTTTCATTATTTATTACAAAAAGTGGGACCAAAAATACAAAGTGCACATTCTTTTACTTCGCAGACTACTAATAAGATGTTCTTTAGTTTAAATACAGTAAATATCCCGCTAAAAATAAATTTTTTATATGAAATTTATCGATATCCCCTAATTTTTGCCGCCAGCGTATTTGTGGTCAACTAATTCAATTAATCCATTCGGATATTGCATTTTTTTTATTTATGCCTATATATACAATGTGGGTTATTAAGTTTGCATCAAATGGATTTTTTTTTAAATTTTTTATTCGTCAAAAAATTGAGTTCTTCATACAAAGTTAATGCATGGTTCCAGACTATCTGTATTTGCAGCAGTTAGTTTTATTAAACGTCAAAGACTATACAAAGTATGGCAAAAAAAAATTAAAAACTACTTAAGAGTCAAGTACCCTTAATTCAAAAAAATGTAACAAAATGTTAAAAAAAAGTTATGTAGAATGAAAAGTAAGGTCTTAATACTAAGTCATGGCTTACTATTTGAATTTTGACTTTTTTTTGAAAAATTTTTCAAAAAATTTTTTTTTTTTATTTATTTTGGTGTAACACGTTTTTAAAATAGCTACAACCAAATAACTCCTGAACAACTCTAAAATTTTACAAATATTTTTTTAACAAGGCAAAAGGCCTAATAATAATTAGGTTTTACATAAGAAAGTCCTATTTAATATTTTTTTTAAATTCTTATGAAAGTGTAGAACAGTATATCTATTTACTCTACACTTTCATAAGAGTCTGAGACAAAAATTGTATAGGTTACATGACACCTTGTTTTATTGACATTCCTAATATAAAAATATTTACATGGTTAGAAAGATTTTTTTGAAAAATCTTAAAGAGTTTTATTAAATATCGTTGCAACAAACTTGAAGTTGCCGGTTAGCTAAAACGTATTCTTACTAAGACGAGACTGGACAACATTTTTTTAAATAAAAACTGACTACTCGAAACTAGAGTTAAAAAGCACAAAAATCATACGGAACAAAGTGAAACGTCGAGGTCGAGGCTTGCCGAACATGCAAGGTCAAAACAACATCGCATACATTGGTTGGAAGCAAAAATTATTTACAAATAAACCCATTGGAAAAAAGTAAGTTAAACATTGTTTAACACCTTTAAGGATACCTCAAATTTAGCATATAAGGACATATCTAATCCCATTGTTCACTAAAGAGTCACTCATTTAATATTTTGAGTAAACATGCAAACATCACGTATATTTTCTTTAAAAAAATAATTAAATTTTATAAATGGGCCAAACAGTCGTTTAAGGAGTTTTAAATCAAAAGTCAAAAGATAATTTTATCATGTTTAGTATGAGTAATACTATTTGTTAGAACAAGCAATAATTTTGGTAGCTACAAGCCATTTTAAATAAATGTATTTAAAGTTAAGTATTTTGTAAAATTTATAAGCAAAGACCAGCAAAACATATTGTTAAAAAAATAGAGGAAAAAAAAAACAAAATAGCAATGCAAATGTAAAAACTTCAGAATGCCTGCAAGTTGCAGATCCCATTAATCAAAATCTGAAAAATTTTAATTTGAGAAAAGACAACATAAAAACTATTTGACTGTAGTAAACAATGATTCGTAGTGGCAATAAAAGATGTTCGAAATTCCATTATCTTTATTTTAATTATTCACACGGCATTTTGGACAGTTTTATCTCCATTCGTTTTTTTCTAAAAAACAGTTGGCATAGATTTTTAAAGTTTAGATTGTAAACTATAGATCTTCATTTTTAGAAATACTTGAAAGTCCAATCAGTGCTTTTAGCAATTTACTTGGTGCCTGGTTAAAACTGACAAACAATGAAAATTTAAAGAGAATTGTGCCTTATTTAATAACCATGAAACTCTTTTCCAATCTGATAAGCAATATAGCTAATGAAAAATCGATTTTCTAAAGGGAGTTAAAGAATGGATTTTAGAAAGCACGTGCTTTTAGCTGTATAATGATGGTTCGTAAATATTTTTTTTTTATTATACTGTTAAAAGAAAATAAAGTTTAAAGAAATGTGCAGGTAGAAGTTTTTCTTTAGATTTTAACAATAGCCTTAACACGTCCTTTAGATTCTTGCTTTTGCTTTTAAGTTATTTTTTTTTAAATACCTATTAACTAGCAGGTGAGCAAATTCGTCTCATTATAGATTAAATCTTATCGTGGTTTAACCAATTTGAATATCAAATATTATTATTAAATAAAGAACATATCTGTATTTTTTGTTTAGGTCAGTTGCTAACATTTTTAGATAGGATTTATGTTTTAACACAATTAAGTTAAGAAATGCAATGTAACTTAATTTAAATAGCATAGCAATAAAAAATTGGAAAACTAAAGTATAAAGAATGTAGTAAAAAAAACTATGATAGCAGGAATTGGTTATGGTGCCACGTGGTTAAGGTACTGTTAAAGAAATTTAACCAGAACTAACCAAAATCAAACATATATTATCTAATATCTTGCAGGCTGCTGATTTTTTAAATTGGGAGCTGTATAATTTTAATTAACATGTACAATTTACAATATAAAGTTAAAAATAAAAACATTAGGTTTGATACACAAACAAATGTACTTTATAACTTAAAAAAAAATGTTTTATCACTAATAATAAATTTAAAAGAACGTAAAAAAGTAATACACATTAATTAACAAAAAAACAAACTAAATAAAATGGATTTTTAATCTCAAGTATTTTTTTATACTGTTGACAACTTGAAGAGATAATAAATCATTACAAAAGACCTTTCCTTTCGTCGTACCCTTTTGTCGTTAATGTTTCAAAATTTACTATGATTAATGAAATGAACATCAACTTGGGATGTTTTTAAGAATACTCAAGTTTTGGTGTTATTACAAGGAGTAGAAAGTTTTAGTAACTACACCTCTTACTATTTGCTTTTAAATAACCCAACCTGACAATTAGATAAAAATTAAAAGAAAATTAAAGTTATTTAAAATATATTTTATTATGAAAATATTATCGCATATATTTTACGGCACAAAGGGTCTAAGAAAAGAAAAACTTCTTAAAAATAGACAGGATCTATAGGTACTTTTAATAATAACAAATACAATAAGACACCCGAGGTACGTTAGTACTTAGGCCTTAGCCTTCGTGGACTGTCTTAAAATAAAAATCATTACTACTATTTTTCTTTTAATACACAATTTAACTCTAATATAACAAAATATTTAACTCTGAATATACATTTTAATACACAAATTGAGGTAAATTGTCAATTTCGTCACGGAAACATGTCATTTACAGTTTTATGCGGTTGCTTGAAATATCCACTCTTAAGAATAATGAAAGCTTATAGGTTTAAAATATATTTTGACTGTTTACCACAAACACCTTCCATTTGCAAAATCTTAAGTTATGTTTAGGAAATACAAAAATATACTATTAGGGAAAACTTAAGAGAATGTACTGATAAATGAGAATACGAAATTGTTAAATATCCGTAAAAATTTAATGGCTAACATACACATGCTAACATACTATGCAAACATAAAAATACAACCTCCCACATTCCTAAATTTTATACTTTAGTAATTAGTTTAGTAAAATTTAAAATTTGTAGCTAAACAAACTAGTCTCATAAAAACATTAACTTTAAATAAAATAGCTTAAAAACATCTTGTTCTTTTTTTTTTCATAACTTGTATATGGTTTTAAAAAATTAAAAAAAAAACGCAACTAAAGTACATTTGTAAAAAATTAAGCTGTTTTTCTAGCACGCTGCCATGTATTACATTAAAGAAAATGTACAAATTTGTACTAATAATTTTTATGTAAGAAACACTATAAATACAGTTAGTTAAATTTATTAATTAATTAAATTTAGAAAAAATATAAAGCCCGGTGGTTATACCAACTTCTAAAATAATGAACCAAATTTAACTTTAAATATTTAAAAAGTTAAAAACGCTCATTACGTAAAAAAGCAATACGTAGTATTATATTACTGAAACAAAAGTGACTTTATTTAATATCAGAATTGGAGTTTGTTATCGACAGATTAAAGTGCATTAGTCTGGCAGTATACAAATTATTTTTTCTTTTAAAATAGTATTATTAAAATAAGGTAATATATAGGTATAAACATACCTGATAACTCATAATTAAAATATCGGTTGAATATTTTATTAATCGCACCCTAAAAGACAAAAGTCACTTAATTACAGTATAAAAAAGGTGATTGTCATCAATTTGCTTTAAGCTGTTAAAGTTGGATATAGGATAAAATATAAATATATCCCAGATTTCTAAAAAATTAAAAAAATATATTAAATTTTTATTTTAAAAATTTGGAGGTATATGTTGATTTCCTTTTTATTTAATTTTATTTAAAGTCGTCGTAATGGAATTTTTATACCAATTCAATTAGTGGGCAAACTATGTCTGCCTTTTGTTTATACACTTCTCAAAACTCGAAGTGTGGATGGGCCACATTTCTGTGTATTTTTAAAGCTCATTAAAATAAAATCTACCCAACCGATTTCTAAAAACATTTTTTTGTTTTGAAGCATTATTTTTCTAATTTTTAAAAACTATTACTCCAATTATACAAGGTGAGTAAAAAAATAAATACAGGATTAATTGTAGACCAATGTTTTTTTGCCCAAGTTTCAGATTAGGTGTGGTTTTTATGAGAAGTAACGAATTATTCTAATATTATTTTTTTTTTTGAGAGCGGGAGGCCATACCTATTATTTGCTTTTTGATTTTTTAAAATATCTTTCTTGGTATTAAAGCTATATTTTTTTTTTGTTAAAATGCTTTTTTCGTTTTACGGGCATTTGCATTGTTTTGATTACCATGGTTATTTCGTATATGACAGAAGGTGTCACTTGTTTCTTGTTTGCTAAAAGTGTCACTGACAAGTGTAAGTGTAATTGGAGTTCTGCAACACATTTAATACACAATTTAAAAGTGCCTCGAATGACAAAAGCTGAAATGGACCAGGCCGTTGGCATGATTCAAGCAGGGCTCTCCCAGGAAGCAGTAGCTAGGTACTTTGGTAGAAGCCAGTCAGTAGTAAGTCGAATATGGGCTCGATTTGTAAACTCTAGATGTGCGTATCTCACACATGGTGGTGGACTTCAACGAGCAACCACTCCAGCAGTGGACAGATTCATCACATTGACTGTGCGAAGAAATAGAACAACTAATGCTTCCCAACTTAAAAATATGGTACGGCAAATGCATAATATTAATGTTTCTTCTCAAACCCTAAGGAACAGACTTTACAAAACGGGGTTACGCGCAAGACGCACCAAAAAATATCTTTGGCTTACAAGAGATCATCGTCGCAATCGACTAATTTTTGCTCGGACTCATATAGACTGGGGTGTCCATGAGTGGTCCAATTATTGTTTGTTTGCAGATGATTCGCCATTATGGAAACGACAAACGTACAAGGATGTGGAGAAGGTCGGGCGAAAGATATAATGAGGACTGCATGGAACACAGGGTAAATTTTGACGATGGATCTGTAACAGTCTGGGGTGGAATATTCCGTACTGGTAGAACACAACTTGTTTTATTTAGAAACCGCATGGTAACAACCGAACGCTACTTGCGTGAAATTATTATACTCATTGTTGTTCCTATAGGACAAAATATTGGAGCAGGATTTTTATTTATAGATGATAACGCTCGACCCCATAGGGCACATATTGTTAATGCATATTTGGAAGACAATAATCCAGAGAGGATTGCTTGGCCTGCTTTTTCGCTCGACCTTAATCCAATAAAACATATTTGGGATTATTTGGAACGGAAAGTGAGAAATCGGGGCTAGCAGCTAGATAATTTAGATTGGTTGAGCAATGCTCTAAATGAAGAATGTGCTGCTATTCCTAAAGCGGTTATTGACAATATTATTGATAGTATGTCAAGAAGATGTGCAGCAGTAATTGAAAAAAGAGGTGGTCCAACCAGATATTAATTTTTGTTTCTATAAATTTACTCAAACTATTGTTATTTAATTGTTGAAATAAAATTTTGACTAATAAAAAAATTTATAGTTTTAATACCAAGAAAGATAGTTTTAAAATTCAAAAAGCAAATGATAGCTAGGGAGGCCATTCCCGCTATCCAAATAAAAATAATATTTGAATTGGTTACTTCTCATAAACACCACACTTAGTCTGAAACTTGTGCAAAAAAACATTGGTCCACAATTAATCCTGTATTTATTTTTTTACTCACCTTGTATAATTGGAGTGATAGTTTTTAAGAATTAGAAAAATAAGGCTTCAAAACTAAAAAATGCTTTTAGGAATCGATTGGGTAGATTTCATTTTAATGAGGTTTAAAAATAAAATTTGCACGAAATACAAAGTCTCTTCATTCCCTAAATTCTTACGTGCACACAGCCACAACTAAGTTTCACTTTTATTTGTTTTTTTTTAATTAAAATATAATCTGTTTATCTTCGTTTGATAAAAAATACATTAAGAAACGTATTGCATTGGTTTAAAAAGTTGGTAACTATGATAACGACAATAAAAAATATATTGCAATGGTTCAATAAGTCGGTAATCACGATTACCTATGAGGTGCTTTTCCCAAACGATAATAAACAGTTTTTAGAGCTTCAACTCGTTTTTTTTTTGTGAAATGTATTTTTTTGTGGTATTATGCTGCATATTTTATTGACAATGAAAAAATTTACCTTAAATCGGAATAGAGGAAGGCGATGAATTTTTTATTCTTGCTTTGAATAAAATAAATTAACAAAGCAAAAAAAAAACATTGGAACATGGAAACCCTTGTGTCGTTACACCGCTTTTTGGTCTGACGACAAATTTAAATTTCCAAACGTAAACTCCAAATCGTAATTAGGCTAAAACTATTTTTTTTCTGTGAAAATATATTTAGAAACTGGTTCTTTAACAGGCAAAGGTAGAGATTTTTAGAATAAAATAAATTTAATGCCAGAGGCTCAGTAGTAGTTCTCTATATATTGTTTTGGATGTTTATAAAACATTAATTAACTATAAACCATTTACTATTAAAACTAACAATAGCAACCATAAACTATACAACATGCTGAGTTTACTAAAATGTATAAAAAAATTTACATTCTGAACTAGGAAAAATGAAAATTTAGCATTTTTCCTAGTTTAGTCCTAGACAGCAACCTTGGACTAAAAACGTAAAAAAACCAACGGATCACAGCTTTAAAACACACTTGGAAACACGATATTTTATTTTTTAGGCAGTAGGCAGGGTACACATGTTGCTTTTTAAAGTGCTTCATCGAAAAATGATAAGCTTTCCAACTATCTAAAGCACTTAGTTTTAGCAATTAAGTATCCCGTGTAATAATGACTGAACATAGTTTATAACTAATGCATTAAACATTGAAATTCCAAGATACAATACGAATCACCTACCAACATGTCCTAATTACGTTACATAATTCAGCTTTGTTTATAGTTTTCTATGGAATCAAGTTAATATAAATTTTGACAGTAAACAAGGACAATGAATGACTGGTAAGTCAAAGTTCAGTGGCGATATTTAGGTAAAGCATTTATTAGCAGTAACAAGTTAGGTCATTTGCAATCGACCGCTTTTGCACTGGTAGATATCTACAGGAAACCAGAATCCCGTTAAATTTTAATGATTAATTTCCGAAATAAATGTATTATTTTAAGGAAATTTCCAATACTATAGTTATAGAGGGTTCCCCATAAAAGACTACCTATTTTAATTGCTCAGTAAAATTGTTAAAACCTAATAAAACTAACATTTTATTACACTTAATTACAATTCACTCTTTGGAATTTACTATAACATACGATGTATCCAAACTTTTAAAAATTACGTCTTTTAAGTAAGTGCCGTTAACTTCAATGCACTTTTCAAGATTTGACAAGTAATTATTCATGACTCGATGAAGGAAAACCTGATATATTCACCGGACCTTTTCAGGAATTCGAACTTTAATCTGGATGTTTTTGAGTTGCAAAATCCTTTGACTTTAAATAGCCCCACAGAAAAAAGTCTGGTTCAATTAAGTCCGGGGACCTTAAAAACCAATTGAAATCTCTAAATAGTGAAATGAGTCGGCCATTAAACACTTTTTGCAGAACTCTTTTAAAGTTATTAGTGGTATGTACTGTCGCTTCCTCTTCTTCTATTTAGTTACTGTTTAGTTTATGTTTGGTTTTCACGCAAAAAAACTCATTGTTAAACTGAATAATCCATGAGAATTAAAACTAAACATTTAATTATGTGTTCACAGCCAATGATGCTTTATTAAAAAAATGACCTATTACGAAAATCAATTTTTCCTATTTTTGTGACAGATGCTACTCGATTAAAAATGTGTTGATTCAAATCCCAAAGACCATAGAAGATAATAATATAGAATTTATTTCAATATCAAAATAGGGAGTCAATTGTGGGGAACCCTGTATTACCTAATGTATGTTACTGAATCTGCATTTAGTTTTATATTCTAGGCCAGGGGTCTCCAAACTTTCCAGCCTTAGGGCCATACTGATTACTCCAGTAAGTTCCGAGGGCCAAAACCATATTATCATTGTTGCCGGTGGTAAGAAGTGAAATAGTCCACTGATGAAAAAAGTCCGAAAAAGTACACAACGTTTAAAAAGGCTGCAAATCGGACTAAAGTCGCAAAACGGCAACACTGCATATTATTAATTTTCCTGTCCTTATCTGTAATTTCTAGATTATTCGTAGGTACGAGCCATGAGGAGTAACGTGACACGACATCTGGTGGACACAAGCGGAAATAGGTGTACCTTCTATCGCTAACAGATGGGCTAATAGCACGTACAGAATAATCTCGTTGGTTCGAGAGAGTTCTGGTGTCTTCCACTCACTTCTAGATGGCAGTAATTGGAATATATAAGAAGGCTAGTGGTGCAACCACAAGTCAGTTCCTATGACACTGTTGTTAAATAAAATATTGCATACCTCCTTAAAACGTGTTTGTGCGTGTTTAAGTTTAAGACATCTTTATAACAGTATTTTGATTTGAATTGTTGCTTTTGTGTGTGAATTAGTAGTATGGAAAAAGCGAAAAATTGATAGTGAATGCAGAAAATTCAAAGATCAGTGGAACATTCAGTATTTGGTAATTGAGTCCAGTAACAAGGCGCTATGTTTGATTTGCAATGAAAGCATAGCCGTTCTGAAGAATATAACATTAAACGTCATTATGAAACAAAACATTTTCAAAATTACTCAAAATATACAGGAAGTTTGCGGACAGAAAATTCGAGCTATGCAGCGCGAATTGAAATCGCAGCAATCTTCATTTACAAAACTCAAAAACTGGACAAGAGGCTGCAACTCGTGCCAGCTTTCGTGTCTCTTGAAATTGCAAACGTGGAAAACCATTCACCGATGGAGAAATGATCAAAGAATGCATAATTGCAGTAGCCGAAGAAATGTGCCCTGAAAGTAAATTTATTAAAAACTGTCAGTATGTCAGCAAACACTGTGGCTCGAAGGGTGGAAAACATCGCTGAAAATATATCCTCTCAACTGTTCGACAAAAATGGACATTTTGAGTGGTTTTCTTTGGCTTGGATGAGTCAACGGATTGTCAGATACTGCTCGGTGTTGATTATATTCGAGGTAGATAAAAGCTATGAAGTGCACGAAAAACTTTTGATATGTATAGTATTCATGCCACAACTACTGGTACAGATATTTTTAAAGGAGTTGAAATGGCCATTAATCAAAAGAACCTTCGATGGAAGAACTTGAAAGTATTACAACTGATGGAGGCAAAACATGAGTGGGAAAGATAAAGGAGTGGTCGCTCTTGTGTCAAAGGCTGTAGAAAATGACGGTGGTTCAAAACCATTAGTCTTACATTGTATCATTCATCAACAGTCTTTGTGCGGAAAATGTTTGGATATGTCTGACGTTCTGAAACCAGTCATATCAACTGTTAATTTTATCAGATCTTTTGGGCTGAATCACCGACAATTCCGACAATTTATTGAAGAGATTGGAGAAACTGATTTACCTTATCATACTGCCGTACGCTGGCTTAGTTGTGGGAAAGTCCTTCAGCGCTTTTTTGAACTTCGAGCAGTGATCGAAATTTTTTTGAATGAAAAGCATCGCCCTCTTACTGAATTACAAAACAACGCATGGCTGTGGAAGTTAGCATTCTATGTTGATTTGACAAAACATGTGAACGAACTGAATTTGGGATTGCAAGGAGAAAACCAGCATCTTCCTGATTTATACACTAATATCAAATCATTCTCGGAAGAAATTGAGACTGTTTCAATCACAACTACGAAGTAAATGTTTTTCACATTTTAAAACATGTGAAATATTCAGCCACACTACTGAGACTGAGTTTCCTATCGATTTTGCAATCGAAACTTTGAGTGCTTTGAAGATAAATTTTGATACTCGTTTCTCGGACTTTGATGCCATTGCGAATCAAATTAAGATTTTCAGAATCCTTTTGATACTGACATTGAAACCTAGCCCCGGAACTTCAAATGGAAATGATTGATCTACAATGCAGTGATATAATTAAGAACAAATATCAAAACTCATCTTTGTTGGAATTTTATAAGAGTCTTCCACTGACACAATTTGATAATTTGCATAAATTTGCTCGTGGTCTGTTTTCTGTTTTTGGTACTACTTATTTGTGTGAGAAAACCTTCTCCAAAATGAAGTACACAAAAAATGTTTACAGATCGAAATTAACTGATGAGCATCTTAAATCTCTTTTAATAATTGGTACAAGTAAATTAGTCCACAACTACAAACTATTGTCAGTGGAAAATCTCAATTACATAAATCTCATTAGTATTTCATATGTCATTATGTTTGTTATAAGTTATGTGATTATTTAAAATGTATAAAATGTTAGTTGGATTCATTTCAATAATTTGTTAGTTATTATATACTGAAGTTAAATTTTCTGCATATTATACATGTCTTTACTCATTACAATTCTGTGTTTCTTTATCCAACTTATCACAAAAACAATAACAATAAGCCTACAAGAATGTTATGAGTTAGCGGAGTTAGCCCATGACCATATCAATGTAGATGTCATATTAATAATTATTCAACATAAAATTAGAATACTTCAGTAAACTAAATTTAATTTGCTATAAAAATTATTTGTTCTCTAAAGGAGTTTTCAAGTATGCTAGCTCTCCGCGGGCCGGACAAAATCTGTCCGCGGGCCGGATGTGGCCCTCGGGCCGTAGTTTGGGACCCTGTTCTAGGCCTAAATTATGTATATAGATAAAAAAAACCTTGAGTTTTAAATAAAAATATAAGATGTCGCTGAGTACAAAGGTACTACAGTATTAACGTGTATATTATAAAATTAATATTATAACAGAGAGCTTACGGCTATACAGCCAAGAAGTTTTAACAAAAAATTGTTTATAATGTGTTTTATTTTAAACTTAATTTCAATGTTAAAAACACTAATTTAAAAAAGTGCAATCAAATTCGTTTTTAATTTTTAAAAACAGCCCGCATTATTTTCTTATGTACTGACCCTCCTTTATTAAAAAGTTATATTTTTTACGTAATACATATAATAGCTAGTACTAAAATAATAACATTTTTTATCTTTATAACGGCGTGGTGGCAATACCCCGTTAAACCGAAGAAAGCAATAAACGCATATCGTCAATGAATTTGTTGGAACCAATGACAAATAGTACAATTTTTTTCGAGCTTTTATGAGCGATCCCACAAAAAATATGAAAGCTTACTTGTTGAGAAAAAAAAAGTTGCTTCAGAAAACTACAGTTTACGTTAGATCACAAATTTTAATAAAATAAATTTAAAAAAATTTAATAATAAATATGAAGATCGAAAGATGGCCTTTTAAAAGTGCTTTAAAAGCTTAAAAATGTATAAACACTTGATGATTAAATTCCCCTTTTTTGACTTTTTTTTGTAATTATCGCTCTAACTTTAATAGGAATGGAAAAGGAGTCCAGTACATACAATTCGGGACCTAAATAAGTATTTACAAAACTTTAAAAAGTAGGTTGTCCTGTCTAGTCACTCCTCCATCCAAAGTTTCCTCCCTTTATTTACTTTTTACACAGCCTACCTATTAAAATACACAAAAGAAGCTAAACTGAAAATTTTAATACTAAATAAACTTACAGCCCGACATTCCAAAAACTTTTCAAGTTGCCGATGCTTATCCCATCCATTAATCATAATGAATTTTAAAACATTACCAGGTTTAAGACACGATGAAAAGATTATTGGATAATATTTGTTGTAATAAATTAAGGTTGTCTAGTATACACAAATGTTTTTGTAGTTTTGTCACAGTGAATACTTTCTTATGCTTGATTAATGACACAAATTTATTAAACTTTATTAGGGTAAATGTCTGTCAGGTCGCATTTACTTAGTATCTAATAAAAGTAATAAGAAAATTATATTTATAAAATTATTTTTTATTTTAAAATAGGCAAAAAAACTTTTCATACCTATTTCTTAACAAATTGTTTATTACAATTATATAAAAAGCTATTATTAATTGAAAATAAAACCTAATGATATATTTCCTTAAAGGTTTTAGACTGCGGATTTTTTTTGTACAGTTTTAATTTTTATGCAAATTTAGAATTAAGTTGCTGTCACCCTCTAAATCAAAGTTTATATATGCTGTGCTTTTTATTTTTAGGGGGTAAAAACCACCCCTTTTGCCAAAAAAAAAATAGAAACAGAAATAGACATTACGTAAATTAAAATCATAGCTAAATATGTAAATAAATATATTTTTGTGTTGTGAGATATACCTTACATTATGTTTGTAACGCTTCAACCCTTAAAAATCACCTTAATAACAAAATTACCAAAAAAAAATGTTTTTTTCATCTTAAAATTATTTAATAACGCTTATATTGTAGAAAAAAATACCTTTACAGTTTACGGTATAATAAATATTTAACTACAATAACTTAACCCCTAAATAACCACCTCTTATGAAATTTTCTAAAAAATTGTTTTTGACAAATTAAAACAATTTGATGATACATAATTAAAGTCCCGGAAATAATGCTAAAACATGGCAAAACTTCGCATTTTTTTTGGTCCTACATCGATTTGCATAAAATTTTTGAATTAGGACCTTCTAACCCTCTACTTTAAATTCTATTTCATGATGATATGCGCTGTTTGTTTTTTAAGGGTGAAACCTACCCCTAATTGTCAAAACTTATAAAATAAAATTTTAAACCTTAAGGTGGGTAAAATTTGGTTTGGATTAGTTGAATAATGATTGTTTTATGCTTTGAAATACAATTTCAGAATATTTTCACCCTTAAAAATCAACCCTTGCTGAGCGTAAAGTAAAAAAAAAATATTTATCCCAAAAAAATTATTAATTTAACATAGTGATTTAATTTTAGAATGCTGTTACTTAAAATATGTATTAATTTCATTTTGCAACTTTTCGCCCCTTATAAATCAACCCCTATTATAGCTTGATTAAAGCAAATATTTTCTCCAAAAAACTTAATGTCTTGACAGAATTATTAATCAAAAATATTACTGCCTGAAATATTACAAACTTCATTATTTGGCAATTTTCAATCCTTAAAACCCACCCCATACAACATTGCAATTCTTATAAACCAATATAATAAATATAAATAGGAAAAAATAAATTACATACAAAAATTATACCGGTACAAGTATAAAGTATACCGGTTATATAAATGCTTTAAAGTGGGCTATTCGAATTTTTCGAAAAAAAAATTGATTGGTTTTTTAAATATAGCTCCTTTAGTTTTAATGATAGAAAGTTTTTAAAAATATTTTGTGGGGTTTTTTAAGAGCTACAAGGCTATGTAAAGTAAATCCTTTTAAATTCCTTAGTTTTAAAATGGGATAAGTTTAAAGGGCCTGACTATAGAGACTTTAAACGGTCATATCTCGCCATGAAGAATCTTTGCAATTCAAAAAAGCTACAATTTGGTAATTTAGCATTTTTTTCGTATTTCCAGTATTGTTGGAGTTATTTTGAAGAAAAAGGCTATTTATACGAAATTGCGGAAAATAATTTTTCACTTTAAGCTCGAAATTTTCTAAAGTTTAGCGTTTCAAATTGGTCAAACTTTTTGGATATATTATTAGTAAATATATAAAAAGAATCGAAAAAGGTTAAAGATAAATTTTAATTAGGAGGGGAATTAGGGGGTTGTTTTTAATGATCTTTTCGTAGAAAAAAGTAGGAATCGACCTTACTTTTATCATAACTCGCTCAATTTTTATGCAAGAAACTTTTTTTTGTCTTTAAAAGAAAGATCTAATTATATACTTTAAAAAAGACCTTATATGATTTCCTTGAAAAATGAAAGTTTTCCCGCCATTTGTCTTTGAATCTTCAAATTTACCATTTGACGAACAAAAGCTAACTATTAACAAGCCGTAGCTCGGTCCGCATTAGTTGTAGAGAAATTATTAAATTATACTTTTTTGTTTTTTTTTATAAGCTACAATTTGGGTCTTTACAGTTTTTTTCATAAATTTTTTTGAGCTATTCGCGAAAAACCCATTAAAAACGTCGATTTTTTCGTCAAAAACTGTTACTTTCAATCGCGAATAATTATTTAAAAAAATATTAGTTTTACAAAAAAAAATATGAAACATTTTTTACTTAAAATTACTTTTTTATCGATTCTTGCAGTTAAAATGTAATAAAAAATTTTGACCCCAAGATGGGGTGTCAACCACCTCCAGGATAAAAGCACCTCTCGGCATGATATAAACTTTGATCCTTGGGCTATTCCCTACCTTCTGTAAAAATTTCGAGTAAATCCATGCAGGACAAAAAAATTTAGAGCCAAAATGCTTCATCTCCTGTGCTACTAAAAGTTGTCTGAAGCTTCCTTTTTAGATTAGCTTAAACGACTTTTTGACGTTTTAAATTTAAATTATTCAAGACAGCGTTCTGACGACTCTTAAATAGCCAGCTGTCTTTTTTTATCTAGTACATAATTAAAATATTGCCAGTGCAGCATGCTTGACTTTTTGTTTAATTTAAGCAAAAAAAAGTTAAACCAGTAAATTATGGAATTATTATTTATTAGTGAAAATGGATAGCATTATTATTTAGTAAAATTATGTATAATGAACAAATCATCAATTAGTCGTGCATAAAAGCCATTAGTCATTAATCATAAATATTAATAAACATAAGATTAAGAATATAAATGATCAATAATATTTATTTAAGGCAAAGAATAATAAAATGTTAAAAAGATAAAATAAAGCATTTCTTTTATAAAATTGGCAGCTTTAGGGAAAAAAGAAAAATTGACAACTACCAGAAGGCCTCGTCAAATTCTATAGCAATTTATAAAATTGTTGTTGTAGTTTAACAAGTCATCTGTCATGTGTTTCCCACACTGACCTGGACATGAGGTTGTGTATGTAAATGAAGATAGAGGATACTTCGCTGTATGATTTTAATGGTGACCTATAGTAAAAATTAAGGGTACAGTTAGGAATTTAAAGCAAAATAATTTTTACAATACCTACTTAAAGTTCTAAAATTGTTTATTTTTACCAAATTTAAACAAACGGTTAAACAGACGAAGAGATTTTTTTAATATTAAGGCCTAATACTTTAAATTCAAGACACAAATGGCAAAAGTTAAATGATTCTTGTTTAAAGTCCACCATACCTCTTCACGGTATCACTTAAAAACCTTTAACATGTTTCCGTAGTAAGTCATTATACAGATCAAGACATTTCTTCGGCAATGTTTCCAGTCTAAACTAAAATAATATGAATATCCATTCTTTTCTATCAATATAAATTACTTCCCTAAGACTTGTATTGAAACACTGTTTCATTTAAACCGTCATCCTGTCATTACCATTCTATATTTAATTTTTATTCTCTTCTGTTTCAGTCTTATTGTGTGTTTCAGTCTTATCGTGTATATACGTACTGTCTTCTTATGCAGCTAATTATTCTAATTTGATCTTAAAGTGGTTCAATAGAGTTAAAAGGATATCAGGGATTTTTTATTACTGTCTACTGCACTAAATTACATTCATAGAGAAAATATTTTTTTAACAGATTGAGTTACATAAGTCACGTTGGTCATTTATTTTGCTAACAAATGAATTTTGTTTTGCACTTTGTTTAAAATGCCTTAAAAACATCATTAAGTTTTTTTTGGATTTAAAAATTAAAAAGTTGTGTACTTATTACTTTAAAAAAACATCTTCTTTTAAATTTCGAAACGTGTTATCTTTACTTTAAATATTTTATATTTATTATATTAGGTTTCGCATATTCTGCTTTAACACGAAAAATATTTTATTAATTTAAACCTCCATATTTGTATTGAAATAGCGACAAAATATTCAACCTCGTAACATGAAATTACTTGCAATTCTCTAAAAGTTTTCCAAAGCCAACTTTAAACATATTACTGTTAAGACCAAGATCTACTTAAAGTTTAAAAAAAATATATAAAAAATTTTAGCCTCCACACTATACCATATAAGGTTTATTTTTGGGATTCATATTATTAAAATTACTGCCAATTAAAATTTAGCCTTTAATAAATTATAAGTCGTTATCAATTTTTAAAAATACCATATTTAAAATATAATAAAAAATGTATTTCAGGTATTCTCAAAGAAAAAAGTAAATCAGTTTTTTTAGCTTATTTAATATTTAAATTTTATCTAAATTTTTATTTTTAATTTTTAATTAGATTTAAAATTTTGAATTAAGGCGTTATGTGAATATAATTTATCTGTTGAGGTTAACTTTGTAATTACCACTGTGCTAAAATGGCACATTTTTATCACTAAAATGATAGCGAATTATTTGTTTTGTTATATATAGGTACAATTTAAAATTTTTCCAGAATACGTATAAGCGTGAGCAATTTTATAAATAACAAAATTTTATACCGCCGAGTTTAGTTACAACAAAATTTATATGGAATTTAAAGCATTCCTTTTAATGTTTGCTTTCGTAGCTTTAAGCATACATACATTATGATTCTGGTGCTTGGACAGAGTTATAATGGGGTTACTTCCCATCGTTTGTCCTTGAAGGCTAACTCGACTTTAAAATTATTGGACCTAATTTATGCAGCAATATAATTATCACAATAAATAAACATTTATTTAAAAATATTTTAATTTAAAACATTAACGCTTTGATGTAAATTGATCAACCAATAAATAAATTTTAAAAAATGTTATTATAAAAGATATTTATGACTTATATTCTTCTTTGTATTACTCTTACAGTAGCACTTATTAAAACAGAACATACATCATTATAAAAGATGCTCCTTTCAACGTATCTTTTAAACTTTAATATTTCACAGCTCGAAATGATTAATTAACGCTCAAGACGTCGCCTTGCCAACCTGAACTTTCTTTAAGCTATTTAAAAAACACGGACAAGTATAAAACAATTCTTAAAAAAGAAAGAGATCGTAATATATTTATTTAAAAGAGTTTTCCTATTATTCTGCAATAATAAAGTGTATCCAACTAAGTTTATTTTTTTAACTCTACCATAACAAAATATCCTTAATAATTATATTCCTTAAAAGATAAAAAGAATCTAAAAAAATTACAGCAATAAAGTTTAATATTTCTTAAAAACTCAAGAAAAAATACTTTATTATTGTTCTTCTTTGCTTCTAGAAACTACTTCTATTTAAAAAATATTATTTTAAATGATTGGCAACACAACATGTTAAATTTTTTTTCCGATCGATTATCATGCCAAATTTGTTAGTTCATAGGGGTCAATAGGAATGAACACATTCAGTCGCTATACCCCGGGACTAGAAACAAAGTAGTCAAATCATATAAAAATTGTATTGGAAAGTATCTAACATAAATCCGCCACAACAACATTCTGCAATATTCCCTAAAACACCACCCTTATAAAGCCCATAGCAATAAACAATAAGGTAAAAACCTCAGATATTAACACCAAATCTAATTTGCATTTTTAAAACTAGTTAGCAATAATTTTAGCCCACAGATATTTTTATTAAGGTGAATACTAAAATGTCCCTTACTGTTATTATCCTGCAGCCAAGGCCAAACATAAAAATTGGGTAAATAAGCTTAGAATGTACCATTAGTATTTTGTTTTCGAAAATTCATAAGCCAAAAAATCAATACACTGAACTGCACGTGTGCAACCTGTCCCCAAGAAAGGATGCAAGACTATCGGCCGAGTAATGATCGCGTTGTTAAATTTAGCAATGGACTTAGCAGTTTAGAATGTTTAACAAAACGTCATTGTCATTGTTATTCAATGATTTTAGTAGGCAACCTGTTAAAATCTGACATTTTGTTAAACATTCTAAACCGTTGTTAACTTTTAACAATTTGCTAAGTTGACAACGGTTTAGAATGTTTAACAAAATGTCAGATTTTGACAGGTTGCCTATTAAAATCATTGAATAACACTGACAATGACGTTTTGTTAAACATTCTAAACTGCTAAGTCCATTGCTAAATTTAACAACGCGATCATCACTCGGCCGTCTATCTTCTAATTATAGACATATATCTCTTTTTTCTGTTGTTTGCAAAGTAATGGAAAAATTCATTAATTCTTAAATCTTAAAGTATCTGAAAAAACTTAAAATCTTACATGACAGACAGTATGGATTCCGTGACAAAAGATCCACAGCTAATTTTCTTTCCTTTGTCTCACACAACTGGAACAAGTCCCTTGAATTTTTTGGTGAATCCCAGATCGTTGCTCTTGACATTTCCAAAGCTTTCGATCAGGTCTGGCATGATGGTTTCTTAACAAACTTCCTTCTTACGGTCTTCCACCTAAGCTTTGCTTGTGGCTCTCCAGTTTCCTTTCTAATCGACTTATATCAGTTATTGTAGATGGTCATCCCTCCAGCTTTTACCAAATTTATGCTGGGGTGCCCCAAGGCTTAGTACTGGTACCCACTCTGTCTCTTCTACATATTAACGATCTTCTTTCTTCCACAGTCAATTCCATTCATAGTTTTGCTGACGATAGTACCCTCCACTCTAACATTCAATTTCTCAAGCCAGTCAATAAGCCTGATTTGGAAACCAAGCGTAGGTCAATGCGGATTTCTCTCTCACAAGACCTCAAACTTATCTTGGATTGGGGCGCCAAAAATCTTGTTCAGTTTAATGCCTCCAAAACTCAGTCCTGTTCGCTGTCGCGAAAAAAGTCTGCCAGTGCTCATCCGTTACTTATGAGCGGCCAAGTTCTGCAGAACAAAGAGTCGTTTAATCTTGTTGGCGTTACTTTTAAGAATAACCTTAACTGACACAAACATATTACATCGATAGCCTCAGCAGCTTCAAAAAAGCTTGGATTCCTCTTTTGAGCCAGAAAATATTTCTCTTTTTCCAATCTGTATACTCTGTATGTGTCCCAAATCAGACCCTCTTTGGAATATTGTTCTCATGTCTGGGGAATGGCGTCTTCTACAACACAGAATTCTGAACTTCATTTAGAGAAGAGCTGTTCGTCTTATTAATGATCCCACGCTTACCGAGAGGCTTCCTCCTCTTGCCCATCATCGAGCTGTGGGGGATCTGTCGCTCTTCTATAGGTATTTTCACGGCTTCTGCTCAGAGGAGTTGGCCAGTATAATTCCTTCTTTGGCAGCCCCCAACAAAGCAACACGTAGTGCAACTTTTATGCATCCTTTTACAGTTTAACTAGAGAAGCCCTGAACTTTCCTTTTTCGTTCCTTCATTCCTAAAGTATCCAGATTATGAAACCTGCAACCCGCAGAAGTTTTTCCTTCTCCTCCCAGTCTCCAAATATTTTAGTCCCGTGTGAATAAACTCCCTCTCACCACACTTAAGACACCCACGGTACGTTAGTACTTAGGCCTCAGCCTTCGTGGACTGTCCAAAGATAAAAAAAAAACTTATTTGAGTCATTTTTATAATACTGGGCTGGCTAAAAAATAAAATCCAACAATAATAATTGCCGACTCAACATAATATAAAAATGACCCAAATAAGTAAAGAAATATATTGACTTTTCGGTTGATAAATTTTCCAGAATAAAATACTAAAGCCGTAAGTTTCTAAGCATGTCCAATAACAAGCTATATTCTGTTATCATAAAACAAAACATTTATAATAAAACATTACCATCAAAAAGTTAAAAAGAAATTTATCTGTGCTATATTGCATTAAGCATATATAGTATAAGCCTCTCACAGAGTTGAAGTATTAGCATAAAAAAGGTTTACCCTTGAGTATTCTTTATTTATATATATATATATATATATATATATATATATATATATATATATATATATATATATATATATATATATATATATATATATATATATATATATATATATATATATATATATATATATATATATATATATATATATATATATTTTGAGATGGTATAACCTTATGGAAAATATTAAATAAAAATTTTTATTATAAAATATAAAGAAAAGGGAAAAACAAAAAAAGAACAAGTTTAAACTAAGTTTTGACCGCATAATAACAAAAGTGTTTGGATTTTAATAATAAAAAAGACAATTTTAAAATTAGAAAACAGTGCTTTGGTATCCAATGATGCTATAAGAAGTTTTAAACTGACCGTAATAAAAAACTTAACAAACCATATATCAAAAGATAGGGAAAGAAACCATCTTTTTCATGATATAAATATATTTAAGGAAAAAATAAAAATAAATACTTTAATTTTCGCGTATAGTGCCGGACGCGTTAAAAGACAAAAATCGAGCTTATTAAACTCATATTGTGGAATTAATATAAAAACCTAAACCTTATAATTAGTCATAAAAGATGTGTAAAATTATAATTTATTTAGATTTAGTATTAGTTATAAGATTTAAACGGAGGTTTATTTGAAAAATATAAAAATATTAAAATTTAAGAAGTCGGAAAGGATGACATAAATTTGTTTACATGCAAATAATTGTGACAAGATCAAAATGAAACTTATATAACGACACACCATTAAAAAGAGCATTAAATTTTCTAAATATCAAGTGAGATTATAGCTGCCCAGATAATAACAGCAAAGTAAGGCTTAGTAATAAAGTTAAAATTTTATTATTTAAAATTGCCCTATTTGTCAAGCTAAAATTCTATCTAGGTGCCTGGAAAGACGCCATGTTACCTAAAATAGTGGCAATTGTTCTTGGGGTATATAAACGAATTAACCCCGAAAACGAGAGATTAGTCCAAACTCAGTCGCTAAAGTAACCACGCTCCTCCAGGGGTCGAAAGAGACAAAAGAAAGCGGTTTCATAGCTAAGTGCTAGACATAACCTAAAAAATTGATACATTTTTTTTTTCTTCCAAAGTTTTATGTTTAAAGAAAGTAAAATTAAGTAAAGTGTATATAAAAAATCAATTCAAAGTAAATATAATCAATTTACCCGGAGGTAGTGACAAATTACATAAAATCTGTGCCGATGAAACAAAAAAGTAAACAAAGTTCGTCAACCAGATGTTAGAAAAATTTCAAAGTCCCAATGTTGCTCAGTTGATGGTTTTTAATAGTCCAGTTTAAATAAACCTTTCTAGAAGACATCGTAGCCTGTTTGTATAAATATTATATCCTTTTTTTTACTACTTAGAAGAGAACTTCGGTTTTGTAACAACAAACAGGTAACTTAGAATAGACATTTTAAAACCCAATAAGGTTAATAAGATTTCTCGCCGCTAGGAGAAAAAGGACAGGTCCAGACTTAGAATAGATAGTTTTTGAAAAATTTATTTTTATTTAATAAATTGTTGGACCAAATAAATTTTTATTATAATAATGAACAAATAATTTTAATTAAAAGTTAAAAAAATAAATAAATAAATTTTCAGTAAAGACAAACTAATAGAATCAAATACATTTTTCATATATTTTTTTTAATTCTCTGAATTCTTCGAAACGAGTTATAAAATAATAATAATAATAATAATAATAAAAAATATACCATTTGCTCCCAGCGATATCGAGGCAGTAGTGGAAAATGACAACTGTCGCATATATTGGAATTATGCATTCCCAACTACGCATCAAATTGCGCCAATAAAACCGATATCGTTCTCCTTGATAAAGAAATAACTTATGTATGTAATTGAGTTCTCCGCCCCAGCGGAAACTAACATCGATATAAAGCAACGGAGAAACGAGCCAAATATCAGGAACTACTTGGCGAACTTCGGAGGCTCTATCCGGAGTATAACGTGCGATTGGTTGTCCTGATTGTCTGCGTTTTGGGGGGCATAAAGGAAAATGTTTTGGGGGAGCTAAAGTGTATTCCCGCATGTCAACATTCACCCGAACAACTGGTGATCAAAATGCAGAAATCTGTTGTCCTTGGGTCCCTTCGTTTACTGAGGCAAATGAATTTGGCCGAATATCACTGACCGAGCGGACGCGAGGAGTGGTCTTCGATACGGATGGCCTTCCGTATGACGCCCTATGGGGTCGGAGCCATGGGATACGTCATGTCGGATCTTTCAAAATAAAAAATATTATAATAAAAGTTTATTTAAATTGTTTTAATTATATAAGACAAAGGTTTTAATTAATGTAATAGTGTTGATATCCTGATAAGTACTTACATAATTTGATAACTATTTGATATTCAAATTTTATCATATTTTTTATTTTTAATTTAAATTAATTACATACCATATACATAACTAAATAATAATCTATCACAATATATATATATATATATATATTATATATATATAATATATATATATATATATATATATATATATATATATATATATATATATATATATATATATATATATATATATATATATATATATATATATATATATATATATATATATATATATATATATATCGAAGCTGGCTAAAAGAAAGCTAGTAAAATGTAGGTCAATACAAAGACGAGCGATCCCCGCTTTTCCAAAAAAATAATGACAACATTCCAAGTTAAATATGATTCGGGATAATACAATGTGTACATTTAAGAAAAACTCCTTGCGTTGGCATTTAAATGTTAAATACAAAATAATTAAGATTAGGTAAGGATATTTTATTTAAATTTTACTAAAGTTTAAGCAGTACCTAAACCTTAAACCAATTTGTTATTACAAAAATATTTTAATACAAATTTATTTAACTGCATATTTAGAAATTTAATTTCTAGATACTTTATTCTAGACTTTTACATTATAAAGCAGCGTTCTTCTCGGTAGCATAGTGGACAGAGCCTCTGCCCGCCGCGCAGGTGACTCAAGTTCGATCCCCACCTGGGGAGACATATTTAGGTAGTAGTTATTATAATAAAGTCCGTGATGGCGCTACCTTGTTCTCTAAGGGATCTGTAAAATGCAACAAATGTTTTAGTGCTTGCACAATGTTCACAAAACCGGTTAAAAATGAATTAAACATCGGGAAAATCGGGGTATCATAATTAAAAAAAATAAAAAAACATTTATTCTGCATTCACATTAGCTGCTAGTTACTTGTAATTTAAATTATATTAAATTAACTGAAAACAGTTATTTAAAAAATCTTTTAGTTCTGAAGGCCTTTGATTTTATCCAAACTCCAAAAGCCGGTGATAAAGTTTCTGGGAACCATTTGCTCCAATCTTTGACTTTGATTAGATATGCCAGTGGAAACTCCGTCGTACATGCACAAACAACTTTCTGGAACGAAATTTCTAAAATGTGAGAAATGCGATTCAGCCAAAGCTAAATTCCTTTTGATGTGCCTAGCATACCGTGGTGTACTCTAAAAGAATTTCATTTTTAAATAAAAAGTATATTAATTTATTATTCATTTTTCCGAATAACCTGTTTGCTGAAAATTCGCAGCAAAGCACCCCGAAGTACGAAAACACTGATTTTTTAAAACATATTAAATATATCAAAATGTTTTTATAATAACGATTTATAGCTTTATTATTTTTCAGATCATTTCAGGAATCTTTTAACTGGTAACAACACACCTAATATTTTTCTCTAGCTTTGGCCTTACACAACAACACACCTAATATTAAGCAATGTGTTCTTGTATTTTAAAGAAATTCCAACAAACCACTCGTTTGCGTAAAACTCATAAATCAATCGGAAAAGAGGATATAATCATAAATATACAAAAATTGTCAGTAAAGTTATTATACTATAAAAATCAATACATACACACAAATAAAACTTCTTTTGTATGTGTGTAGTGCAACTAAAAACACCACAAATACAACGGAAATTTAATCTGTTTGTCGTTTACAAACGTTGACATAAATTTCTGAAGTTAGAGATTTGTTGGTGCATGTCTTCGATATATTTAAAAGTTTCCCTTTGTAAAAAGGTTTTTTGGTATTGTGGTTCTTATGACACGTAATTTATAATACCATATATGAAAAAATAAATAAAGTTTATGAAACAAAATTTTAAATATGGAAAATGTTTATACAGCATAATCTCTACTTTTCCTAATTACGAATGAAGATAAAATGCAATGGTAAGTATAAATTCCGTTCTAGACTTTTTTATATCTTTATGATAGCCCACAAATGTTTGTTTGAGGATTAAGTACAAGGTACTGAGGTTGCCGGGTTCTTAAATGTTTACCCTATTGTGTTTCCAAGTTCCGTCAACGTTGTCCAAGTACCCGAACATGTAGATATGCATTTCATAATACTTTTTAGACACAGCGGTGGTGTCACCCAGGTGGGACCTATAGTTCAACTTTTTTTCTTTCTCGGAGCCGACTTAATTTACTACCGGAGACAGCGCAGCATTTTAGGTTTTTTATGCATAATCTTCCATTTACTTTTGTACCAATCCTCCCACTAGTTTTGTTTCTTCTACAAGTCTGTATAACCCCGAGACTGGTTGGTTGATATATTCCTGTGGGCTAATTTTCGGTTGCCCAAATAATGCCTGTCTTTTGTGATTCAACGCTTCACATTCGCACAGGATGTGGTGTTTCTTTTTCCTCATTGCACATTGTACAACTTGGGTCCCCACTGTATAAGCCTATCATGTGTAGGTATCCTCTTAGATTATCGTGCCCTGTTAACAGCCCTACTTTTAAGCGAAGTCTTTTCCTACTCTGTCTGAGTAGTTCTTCCTTCGTTTTTTTGAATGGGCTCTTTATGAAGCCTTCTCAATGTCTTATTCTACTGATGCTGGACTAGTTTGCCCTCGTGCTGTGGTTTTGGTCACTCCAAAGACAGGTTCTGGTCCAAAGTATGATGTGGATGATCCTTGTCGCTAGATCATCCGCTTTTTCGTTGCCGAATGTCTTGGTGCTCACAGGAGAGTTACCCTGTCTGTTGCGTTCTAACAGGTTTTTTTTGGCATTCTTATGTCAGCTTGGACATTACCTTGGAGTTTGCTAGTGCCCCTAGTGATGCCTGGCTGTCTTCCTTCGTTTTTTTGAATGGGCTCTTTATGAAGCCTTCTCAATGTCTTATTCTACTGATGCTGGACTAGTTTGCCTTCGTGCTGTGGTTTTGGTCACTCCAAAGACAGGTTTTGGTCCAAAGTATTATGTGGATGATCCTTGTCTCTAGATCATCCGCTTTTTCGTTGCCGAATGCATTGGTGCTCACAGGAGAGTTACCCTGTCTGTTGCGTTCTAACAGGTTTTTTTTTGGCATTCTTATGTCAGCTTGGACATTACCTTGGAGTTTGCTAGTGCCCCTAGTGATGCCTGGCTGTCTGTTATTATGCAGATCCGCTTGTTTTTATAAATCCTCCTGTTGTTTTCCTTTGAACAGTGCAGTAAAGCATATATTTCTGTTTGAAATAAAGGACTGTGTATTCCGAGTGCAATGGAGAATTGTAAGTTCCTCCAATGGAGAATTGTAAGTTCCTCATTTCACTGTACACGCCCATAGTTTGACTTGGATTTCAAACCACTTCCAACAACACACAGTGTTCCCTGGCGGTTACATATCCAGTGACTTACTGTGTCCGGCGTTGGCTTATCACACTGGAAGCGGTATTTCAATTCAACATGGGCTGTTATTCACATATTTTATTACATTATGTTAGAAATAAGGTATTTTACTCTCGCAAAGAAGGGACTTCTACTACTCATTTTCTTAATTTTCCGTATATACCAAAGATTTAAAGTGGTGTCTGAAAACAAAGAACTAAAGTTAAGGTATCCAGATTAAAAAAGCAGTTTATCACCACTTAAGTGTCAAAACAAACAAGAGTTATAACAAATAATTTATTTTTATTTATATTTTGATACTGCAATAAAATAAGGGTTAACATCAGGCAATAAAATTAGAGATTAACTTTAATATATGCATAGGTTCCGTCCTGTAGAAAGTACCTTTAAAAAAAAAAGATTAACTAATTTTAAAAAATTAAACAAAGTAAAACACTCGTTATAAGAATAGGGCAATTAATAATAATAACAAAAAATAATGAGATATTTCACGCAAGTCAGAAAAGAGGTATTACAAGAAACAAAACAAGTAAACAGGCTAACAATAAAACAAACTCGTTAAACTAACATAGTTTAAAAACAGATTAATTTCTAAAAGAGTTTTATCAAGCGGGTAAGGGAAAGACAAAAGTATCATTTTTTTTACAAAAGACTAACTACAAATGTTCTCCAATAATTTATTTAAATAAAATATTACATCTCTTAATTTCGATAGGGTTATTACAAAACCCCTACTAATTCTTGTACCTTTTTAAATATTTAAGATATATTTTTATAGTATAGAAGAAACAAAATACCTGCATATTTCTTTTAAAATAAAATACGACTTTTACTTAGTTGACTTTTAATGTCAAAAAATTCACTTTGCAAAGTAAATATATTTCACTGCACGATTGACTTCACGTGTACTATCAATCTTATTAAAGGCGCAACTAGAAAGTCGAACCTTAGTAAGATGGTCAGTAGTGATTGATGGATTATAACAAAGATAACAGATGGGAATACGATTTGCCGTTTATTTTTCTTGGGTTAAAAGTAGATGTCGATTTATATTAAGATTAAAAGTAGGCTAAATCAAAAAGATATAAAAATAAATATAAAAGTTGTAAAAGACATTTTCTAAACTAATAGGAAATATATAAAATATGTCATTTTCTCAACTTTGGGTTTTTAGTTTTTATGTTATAAACAACATCATTTTTAAACCATTTTACAGGTACTGATGTGATTTTTTTTTATCAATTCAATACACACAAAAAATAATTTTACCACTTAATCTATTTAACAGTCCTGAATTAGGCAAATCTACTCACGATAGAAAGTCAGCTAGTAGATAGCTGTCTCCATATGGTGGTACGATTTTTTTTTGTAAGCATTAAAAAATAACTTCATGAAATATATATTACAATTTTGGAAATCTACCTTTATTTTTAATTATTTTTGTTAATCTACCATATCAAATTCAAATGACTGACTTTTCATACAGAAAAGATTCCTTTATAAAGTAAACACAATTTGCTGCACACGATTAATCTTGTTAAAGGTGCAAACTATTCTCAAGAAAGGTCGACTTTAGTAAGATGGTCTTAAGTGATGGATTACGAGAAAGGTAAGAGATGAAAAAGTGATTTATTGTTTTCTTGAAAACATAGGTTTTTTTTTTAGGTAAAACTTTGTAATAACTTGAAATAAAGAATTACAAAACATAAACATATTTTATTAAATATGGATTACCAAATTAAATTTAGGATTTTTCTACTATAATGGATAACAAGGTCTTTATTACTTACCTAAAAATTTACCTTTATAAATAAAAACATCAATATTATTTGTAAATTAAAAAAGTAAGATATATAGACATAAATTATTAAACGAAACGTATAGGAGTCGAAACAAACAGCTTTTGTTCCGTATAAATTAGTGCAGTTTTAACGCTTTAAGTTTAATAAAATAAAGACATTTCAATTTCTCGTTAATCACAACAAACCGAAAAAATGTTAACACTCCATATTTTGCAAAGAAGACATATGAAGGATTACTAGAAACATATGTACTAAATATTATTCTTATACATATACATAGACTATATAATATATATATATATATATATATATATATATATATATAATATATATATATATATATATATATATATATATATATATAAATTATATAAGGAACCTTGATTTTTTGTTAATTCAAGGGTTGGTAGAGGGCCCCTACCCTTAAGCCAGATCTTGACTTATATATAAGGGGGTCCTTCAAGGACAATTACACAAATTTTCAAAGTACCTCAAGAAGCTACTCAAAATTGTTCACCATCTCTCCAACTATAAATTCCGATGATCACCCATACCTGCATTATCGTAAAACTGCATCACAGTTTCTCAAGTATAAAGAAAATATTTAAAAGAAACTTATTTTCAAACCTAACTGGATTTACCACGGATCAACCTCACTATCAATCTTTGCAAACATTGAAAACTGGACTTTTCTCAAAAAGGGAATTTAAGTTAAATGACTAATAGTGATTAATGATTGACTAGTAAGATCGGTTTTGGACATCGTACCGTTCGTATAATAAAATAAATTGTTTGAATGTGATCTATTTAAATTATTTGGTTAATGAAGAAACAGGATAGGGATTACAACTATTTAAATTATTTTTTTTTTTTAATAAAAAACTGTTTATATATGCAGAAAAACCTTACTATTTTGTAAATAAATTTTAAACTGTAATTTTTAAACTTACATATTTACATTATTACAAATTCCAGGCAGTAATAAACAAAAACAAAAATTGGAAGCCTGTAAATTATATATGAAACATATTGTTTTACTTTTAGTTTCAAATAGTTTTATGATAAATTATGCATAACCCTCAATATACTTCCTAAAATTATTACTAGTATAAGGTTCCCTGTTACATTTGAAGTAAGATTGTCAAAGTAGGCAATTTTTTTACAAGTTACTTATATTTTGGTATGGAAAACACTATATAAAAAATTTTGTAATCACAGCAAATAAATATTTACTTCCGTACTTTAAACCTATTGAATTTTACCATTTTAAATTAAAAAGACATAGAAATCTCATGCATTAAATGTTTTTTTAAAAAAAAATAATATACCTTAAAATATTATTGCTGGCCGCACTGTCATAGGTAATGACCTGAACCTTCATCGCCTTTTTTTGAATAAATAGTGGGGAACTGAAACCCCATACACAGGGGTGGTGATGCAAAATTATTTGCGAAAAACGTTGAAAATATATAAAAATATTAGAAATATAAAAATAAAAACTACATTACTCAAAAAACTAAACCTTTAATAAAATTTCTATAAAAGTAATTTACACATGACCACTACACTAGTTGAGCAACTTGATCAAGATGCATATATTTATGGATGTCATCAACACCTTCAATATTGTATTCAGCATCAATGCCTTCTTCATGAAAATGCGATGCAGCTTTTTCTATTTTTTTTTCAACAAAATCGAAAATATAAATTGATTATGAGTTCTGGTAAATTATTGTATTTAATTATTTTGAAAATTATATCTTCCTATAAAAAATTTTATTCCCAACAATAATATTGGTTTAATATTGTATTTTACTTTAGCTAAATTTCCCTATACCTTCTCACAAAGATTTCATCTTTACGTTATTTCTATGTTACTTTCTCCTAAGAATTTATTATTTAGTAAAAAAATGCAAACAACACTTTTACGATACTTCTAACCTAATAAAACAATATCAAAAGTGTTTGCTAAAACAAAACTCGACAGTAGCTTTTAATATTGACGCGACGACTAGCTTGCAAAATAAACTAAGGTTGCTGCAGATTGGATATTCTGGCGCCATCAATCTTTCTCGCAAGTCGCAACTTCGAGTTTTATATGCTGCAGGGAGACTGGCGTGGGATGACCCATAGTAATACTGATGATGTAACAATTAGGCAAGAACTATTTTTCTCTTAATAAAACATGTATATTATGAGTTAGTAAACAATTAGTATTGGAGACTGTAAAACAAAACGTATTAAAATTACATTAAGGCTAGGAAAAAAATTAAATTATAAATTATAATTATTTAGATTTAAGCGTTATAAAGCAATAAAGGTTTCCACACAAAAATAAAACTCTTAAAAACTTTAGGTATTAAAAAGCATCACATACACCCATATACAAAAGACCTATATGGCTTTAAATACAAAATACTATTGAATTACATGTGAAAAGTGAACTTCTTTCAACTACAGTTTTAATCAACGAGCTGTTAGGTCAACTAGAGAATAAACCTTCGTATGCCGAATAATAAAATCCACCGAAACCCACAAAAAAATTACAGCATGAAAAAAACATGTCAGTATCTCTATTTTTCAATTTTTTATGGCCAAAAATAGGTGGTGCCGCAATTCTAAACAATTACCAATTTATGTGATACGCCAACTATTTCACATTTTTAGGAGTGTAGGTTTCATAAAAATTAGAGCTAATAACTTATTTTTAACGCAATAAAATTTTAAATAAGTACATACCACCTGAGACCAAGAGAAATTTAAAGATAATTTCTGAACTATTTATCCATAATTTAAATATTTAAAACATCGCTTTTCATGAGATCAGCAAAAGTAAAGAACTCCGGGCACGGTCAGTAACTAGATGGGTAACTGCAGTGAACACTGTATGTCGATGGATGGATGTGGTGTCGAAACCACGGAAAACTATAGGTTTCGTCTGGATAGCATTACCCAGACGATAATAGGAAGTAGTTTAAAAGAAGTAGTTTTTTTATAAGGTCCGTGTGGGCACTACCGCGTTGTCTAAAAGGTGCCGTAAAAATGTAATATCTGCATGTTTCAGTACTTGGACAACGTAAACAGAACTGGAGAAAAATGTGTTAAACATATAAAAACCTGCCGCACGTGGTACCTAGTACTTAGGCTTTATACAATACAAGCCTTCGAGAGCTGTCAAATAGATAAAAAAATAATTTTAAAAATATTCCTTTTAAGCCCATATTTAACTAAATATTACTTACATTTTAAAGATAAAACATGTAAAACATTATCGGCCGAGTAATGATCGCGTTGTTAAATTTAGCAATGGACTTAGCAATTGTTAAAAGTTAACAACGGTTTAGAATGTTTACCAAAAGGTCAATGTCAGTGTTATTCAATGATTTTAGTAGGCAACCTGTCAAAATCTGACATTTTGTTAAACATTCTAAACCGTTGTTAACTTTTAACAATTGCTAAGTCCATTGTTAAATTTAACAACGCGATCATCACTCGGCCGTATATCAACTAAATGTATGTCAGTAAGTGTAGTGTCCCTTGGTAAAATATCGTGCAAATCATTTAAAATGATATTAAAAGTTTTTAATGCTTTAAAACCATTACTATAACGCACATATATTTTTACCAATGACAAGAGGTTTTTTACTTTAAAACACAAATTAATATTGATAGCAAGTGACATATTTAAATAAAAATATATCTCCATGTATAGATTGCTGTCTTAGTTTATAGCAGTACATGTAAAAAAGATACACTAGTGCAAATAAATAATTACAGGTATACACTAGTAAAAATAAGATTTAAAGACGCCATTAAAGGCTTTTGTCACAAGACTATTTGCAACACGTCTAAATTTAAACTAGAAACTTAGCAGCCTAATTTGGAGTTTAAAGGTTCATCTTAATCCCATACTAAGCGATATAATAATAATAATCTTCATACTTACTAAAGACATCCGTTAAAAACAAATGCTGTAAACTTACCTGCAAAAGAAAAAAATATATTTGGTTAATTGCTTGTGGTATAAATAATGTTGTAATTTTGTATATAAACTAAATCTCAGATAATTACTATTTAAATGTTATTTATAAATAAATGCTTTTAATAATTAAATAAGTAATAAGGTATGTCTAATCCATCCGATTTTACAGCAAAAAATATTTATGTATAATCCGTCTTAAAGAAAAGCTGTTTGCTTCACTAAGTTACTAATCCGAATTTCGTATTAAATAAAAGGTTTATCATTACTACAGACATTTTGATATTAGTTAGGGGAAGGTATAGAAGCCAAATTGGACAGAAACATAATATGTATTTGGTTTAAAATTGAAAATGACTTTAAAAAAGAAAACATATATATAATTTTTTTTATCTAAGGCACAAGACATAAAATAATTTGCTGACAGAGTTTTTATTTAATTCTTCTTACTGTGCCATACTCTAGAGTGGAGGAGCCCTCTCCCACATATCTGTGTTGCGTACCAACTAGATACAGATATGGGAACCACCGGCTTAACGTGCCTTCCAAAGCACATGTGAGAGGGTTTACTAGGCAGAAATACTACACAGTGGTTTGCCATTGCCTTCTGTGAGGTGACGAGCTAGGAAAAGTCCAATGGATAATGCGGAATTCGAACCCAGGCCTTTAACGGTGAAAGGCTGGTACGCTGCAACTACACAAGCTCGCCACAATATATTTAATTATAAACCATTTAAAAGTAAATTAATAATTATGACAAATATTTAGTGATGGTAGATGATACCAATGTTGCAGAAACACATCTGACAACATGAAAGCTCTTTTACTATAGCCCCAAAACTATAGAATATATTTAAAAGCGTGAAAGTCATAGCCGTTATCTCCTCTCGGCGCAAGGAAAATAGACCAATGAAATGGTTCGGATTGTGAGCCCGGGGGCCGGCACAGCAACAAGAATCTTACAACAGTCTCTGAGGTTGAATTAACCCGCTGTTCGAAGCGTTTCTTTCCTTTCAATATGAACAAGTAAAATTCTCTTTTATTTTGGGCAGATAGCCAAAATGTTCTGTTTAGTTTTTGATAGAAAAATAGTAGATTTTCTATGGTAATATTTATATTACCATAGAATATGGACCAAGAAATTTGGCTAGCACATCCTTTCTTCAAATAGTTGATATCAGAAAAGTTTTGGTATAAAAATGTACATTTTTCTTAGCCTAAGTGCTATTCTAAAAATTTCTTTTTGTCAATTGTAACGTGACATAATTCTAGGTAAAGTACAGAGGTAACCAGGAAGAAAGTGTGTTAGGAAAGAAACTTAAAAACTGTAGAAGTGAAAGAATAGTTATTGATTTTATTAAAGCGAACTTGATTTACCTAAAATTTGTTAAGGTCAAAATATTCTTTTACTTTAGATTTTTCAAACCAGTGGCGTCGCACGACTGAGTTATTTGTATATATTTGTAAATATTTGACTCAATTTCCTGATACGCCCCATTGGCGTATCACACCATATGTTGCGTATTATTTAATTGTATATTGTTTTAAATCAAAACATGTGTAATCTTGCTCTAATTTTTTTGTCATAAATAGCAATAGCTTTTTTACAGAGCGTCCATAAAATCCTTAATTTGCACCAATGTATTCAGTTCATCTTTAGCAGACAGCAGAGTGTGTCTGCAACTACTTAAAGAGCTAAAACTTATCAAAAACCAGTTTTCACTTTAACCAGCAAAGATATGATGACCTTTTACAGTTTTTATTCTTACACAAATTATTAGAATATGGAAATTTGGCAAATTTAAAAGGAAACTTTATAAGTTCTATTTTTTCTGGTTTTGTATTCCTAAGACAAGCTTGCCTGATTTGCTTTTTAATATTGGCCTTGTAACACATTTTGTTCTTTTATGTTCATGACCAATGATATCAATTAAACTGTTAGCACAAATAATATCTGTACCAATTTTAGTAAATTTGGTTGTTGTGCTCTATAACTTTGCTTTGATGAATATTGCAAAAACTATTAGGTTTATGTATTAATTTTGTTTTCTTATATTTAATCAGGTGTATTTTCCATTATATTCCATTATATTTAAAAAATACCACCTTCTGCAAAATTTACTTAATATATTTAAAAACGAATTTCAAAAATGTTAAGGTTAACGTGATTCATGCTAAACGCCGCTTCGTAATTTCGTGTCAAAAACCTCTTATCGCTTTTAGTAAAACTTGTTTTAGCGAACTTGCCTGACACTAAATTTTCTACATGCCATCTCAATGTGTTTGCTTACATTTTAAAAGTACTCTTAGCGAGATTTATATAAAAATTAATTTTACAGTGTACTTAAAACAAAGGCTTAAAGCATTAGTACCTATGGTTAAAAATATGTATTTACATAATAAAAAATATTTTTCTTTATTACAACATACATATATATTTTCTTATATTTAGGCGCTAAATTTTGCTGCTAGTTATTGCCTGAAAAGCTTTTTTAACTCCCTTGGTACTTTTATACTCACGGTACTATAACAATAAAACAACTGACTGCTATATTATTTTTTAATCACTTGGTTGGCCATTTATTCTTAGGTATATAAACTACAAGACCTTAAGCGAAATTAAAGTAACAAAATAAAAGTTTTTATTTTAAGATTAAAAACTGCTTGAAACTTGTAGTTTCGCCCGTTACTTTCTGACTGCACCGTTTATTAAGGACCTATAACTTTTCTCGGAAACTATAAGTTATACAAGAAAAAGCTTTTTATAAAACTTGTTTGTTGTAAAAGAATCTTTAATATTATTTCAGGTGTGTTGCATTTTAGTATACACAAACCTGTTTTTTTTAGATCAAACACTCTACATTTTATTACATTTCAAAATAGCTCTTTAACGGACAAATTTAACAATAATATGACTATTGATCTATGATGCACCAGTTCAAACTTATTTGATATTATCCTCAGAATGGATGCAATTATGTAACCGCTATGACTACGACGCTGAATGATTAAAAAAAATATATTCGTATTTTTTTATATGATACTGCGTTTGATTATTTTATGTTCTAAATTAAGATTCTGTAAAAAAACTTCGCTGTGTTGCCAAAGTTCGCAAACTGTTACGCATTTTTTTTTTCAAATGATACCCCCGTATATTATTATATATGGATCATCCACACATTTTGGACCCGAACCTGCCCTTGAAGTAACCAAAACTACAGCACGAGGGCAAACCAAGGATTGGATTCTAAACAAGCACGAGGAATACTGGAAAAACCTTAATAGAATAAACATGGAAAAAGCTTTATAAGGGGCCCATCCAAAAGAACGAAGGAAGAACTACTTAGACAAAGTAGTTGCCCAAGTTGCAAAATGTGCAACGAGGGGGAAGAAACAGCCTACCATATACTGTGCGAATGTGAAGCGTTGAATCACAAGAGACAGGTCACAGGAATATATAAACCAACCAGTCTCGGGGTTATACAGACTTGTAGACGGAACAAGACTAATAGGAAGATTGGTATAAGAGATAATGGGAGATTAGGCACAAAAGTCCAAGAGGTTGCGAATTAGCTCTATATCAAAGTGTTTACAAAGCTCCTTAATAACGGGTTTACAACCTATTTTAAAAATTTGGCAACATTATGAAAAGTTTGATATTCTGTTTTTAATATGACTTCTTAACATCCTAAAATAGTTGTAACCACGTTAATAAGATCCAACTTACAGTTTTATATCCTAATTATTTATACCTTATAAGCAATTTTTGAATATACCAATTAAGCCAAAACGGTAAGTCAGAAAACTATACTATGTTATATCACTGAAATTGCAATTAAAGTGACTATTCTAAAAATACAATAACCTATAGGGTGTTTATTTTAAAAATAAAAATGCTGAAAATAAACAGTTTGCGAACCTTGGCAACACCGCGTAGTTTTTTACAGAATTTTAAATGATCAAAAGCACTACAAAAAAAATACGCATATATATTTTTAAGACACTCAGCCTCGTAGTCATAGCGGTTACATAATTGCATCCATTTTAAAAATAATCTTTAATAAGTTATACAGAATTGCAAGGCAAGGGCTTGGGAGCCAATTTTAATATAATAGAGTAGGATACATATGGTATGACCCCAGATTAAAAAGAACGACAACAATTTCCCTATTCTACTTCCAAAACAACGACGGTCGACGGCACCTACATTCGTTAGGATATTGTCGACAGTGTTGTCATTTCGTAAAATATTTATTAGCAATGTTTTAAAAATCATATATTTTATAACCCTTTCTATTTAAGAAAACAGTTATGCGCTTAGCAAAAAAATATTTATATTTAAAATGGTTAAAGATAATTTATTATTTTAATAATCCGTATTTATTATTTTATCAAGCAAGACAACATAAATAATTTTATTTATACTTGTTGGCAACATTGCCCGTCGCGTTGTGTGTTGTCGCAGTCTGGCCCAGGTATTTCCCTCTCTTCTTGAGTCGGTAGAAAGGGAATCAGCCGCTGCACGTTTTCTGGCTGTCTTTATTTCGCTCCAGTCTTTGCCTATTAAATTGACATCTTCTTTTATCGCACTGAAAATCTCTGTACCTAAGAAATTGGTTTGCCAGACGTGTATAAATCGTTAAATTTGTCTTTGAAAGGGCTATCTAAAAATGTAATCAAATATAGGGTGTTTCATTTTAAAAAACTCATTTTTGTATCGCCACCTTGTATATAAATATGCAGCAAACCTAAAAATGTTATAAAATTAAAGTAACTTTTACAACGAACAAGTTTAAAAAAAAACTTTTTTTAGTATAGCTTATAATTTGTAAGAAAATGTATATTACCAATTAATAAAATAAAACAAATACACTTTATTATAGGTCACTTTTTATAATATATGTCACGGCCAAAACATAACATATAATATAAGTGAATTATACCAAAGTATATTTGTTTTATTCTATTAAAATATTTTGAATTTTAATTTTAAATAACCGACACAACACTAAAACTCCACAATTTTATTTTTTCAAGAAACACGATCCTATAAAGTGTTTTATCTAAGCGCTTGACACCTGAAATTCTGAAATATATCCTTTTAAACTTTGTATCTAAGAGGAAAAATAAATCCATAAATCCTTATGCATGTTCTTCATTTTCCGGGTTTTAAAAGTAATTGGCTTAGGCTGTCTACTATATCAAGTTTTATCCCTTCTTTTATTACTTACTAAGTTATATTTTGTATAAAAATAAAAAATATTTATTTAATAATTGAGGAAGGCAAAATTTTTAAACGTAAGAAAAAAATACAAAAACACTGGACCACAAGTACAGGTTATTCATTTAAAAAAAAAACAGGGCTTTATTTTTGAACTTCCCTGTAATTTTTTAAAAAACAAATATAGCCATTTCGTGTATTTTTTTTCCTAGAATTCAATAATTTAATCAGAAAAACGTATAAAACAAAAACAAAAGAGTTACAGCACAAGTGACGTATTTGTTAAATGGAATACCCCGTATATTTTTATATCAATAGATAGAGATTTTCACGAGGAATTCGGTGATATAGGGGTTGCTGGGTTTTTTCCTGTGGTTCTGCTGCAATTGTCTAAAAACTGCATGATACTATAAGGATAGTTTCACCTACAAAAAAAAACTGGCTACCACAGGTCACAAGTGCTTATTTGTCAAAGTCAAGAATTTTAAAAATACGTTTATTACTTTTGGAGTAGTTTCATAATGAGGTTTTCATCAGAAGAACGGCTTTAAATTATATTATATGCCAAAAATAATACGATATATCTATTTCTAAATCAAGCAGCAAAATTAATTCTTAATTAATAATTTAAATGTTCTATATGACACCCGTTATTTTCGAAACATGATCTATAACCCCTCCTTCCCCTTTCTAAGCTCGCGGTTCTTGGTTAAAACGGTTAATTTCATTTGCAATTTTTTCTCTCATTTCTTCCGTGTTTGTGTTCCCATTTTGGTAAACGACATTCTTTAGTGACCCCATAGAGAAGTGTCCAAAATTGTAATATCTGGACTATTAGTGCCATAACGTCCAATCTACCGATTGTAACGGCGATTGGGATACTGCACAACTTGACGAACAGCATGGGGCGGCGCTCTGTTGCCAAATTATCTTGCAATACGTTTCGAGTGGCAATTCTTCTAAAATGTCCTCAATATCGTTTTCAAGAAGATTGAAATATCTTTCTCCAGTTTAGGATCCCTCATAAAATATTGGCCCGACAATTCTATTGTTAAGCACACCACATCAGACATGAAGAAAAGACCTTCCTTGGTATTTATTCTCTTGAAATTTCCTGGGATTTTGTCTTGCCCAGCTGTGCGTATTGCGTCGGTTAAACATGTAGTGAACGTAGCTTCATCCGTCCAAAGAATCGCTTGAAACAGGGTAGGATCGTTATCTTGTTCATTGATTAAAATTTGGGAGACAAATTGAAAGCGAAGTTCCTTTTGTTCACGTGTTAAATGCTGCACTTGAAGAACGTGATATGGAAGATACTTAAAATATTTTAGTGTTCTCTGAACCGTCGCATAGGTTACTCTTCTTCTTGCAGAGCCATACCTCAAGTCTCTAACTGCGTCAGTAATTGACTTCATGGGATACAAAGTAAAATAATTTAGAATAGCTCGATTCCGGTTTCTTTTTCTCATTGTTGTCCTTTTCTAATACGTAACGATTTTGTTTCTTCAAATAAGACCTTCAGTTTTAAAATCGTTTTTACTGATATATTTCGATCTAAATTTGCAACATATCTTCGTTGTGTTTCCCTGGCGTTTTCTCCACATTTTTAATAGAGAGTTATAATTTGAAGCCGTTCTTCTGATGAAAACCTCATTATAAAACTACTCCAAAAAGTAATAAACGTATTTTTAAAATTCTTGACTTTGACAAATAAGCACCTGTGATCTGTGTCAGCCAGGGATTTCAGGTGAAACTATCCTTATAGTATCATGCAGTTTTTAGACAATTGCAGCAGAACCGCAGGAAATAAACCCAGCAATCCCTATATCACCGAATTCCTCGTGAAAATCTCTATCTATCGATATAAAAATATACGGGGTATTCAATTTAAAATATACGTCACTCGTGCTGTAACTCTTTTGTTTTTGTTTCAAATATTTTTCTGATTAAATTATTGAATTCCACGGAAAAAAATTACAGGGAAGTTCAAAAATAAAGCCCTGTTTACTTTAAAATGAATAACTTTGTACAGTTGTTAACGGTATATCCTAAACTAATATATGTTAGCAAGTATTTTTAGGAAATTATATAGGCTTTTTACATATAACTTAGACAATTTTTGTGTTCTATCAGAAATATTTAAAAAACGAAAACCAGATAAATAAAAAGTAAAAATTATTTTTTTTTAAATCACAGGTCATACCTTTTTTGTACTCTAAAAATCTTTGTGCACTCAATCCTCTTAATTTAGGACATAAGATGCCTAAAAAAATATGATCAAGACTATGACTAATTTAAAAAAATTAAAATGCATGATACTGTAAGATAATATTCTTTTTTTATTTTACATGATGGACTTTTTTTTTTTTCTTCAATTTCATAATTAAAGCCTTTGGAAGTAGGTATCAACGGTTCGTTTACCAACCTCCGTCACTCAAAATTAAAGAATTGCAAAACGTAGGCTGGACCTAGGATATTGCGCACGCGTAAAAATTATGACAGCCATCACTTGTCAAATTTCACCTGTAATATGTCAAAAACCACGTGTCCTAGAAATTAAATGTTGTGCCTGGGATACTTGGGCTGGACCTAAAATCGAAGTGCGCATACGTGCACGAAATTAAACAATGATGATAAGAATCTGGAGCGCACTTTTTTTAATTTTAGAGTAACGTTATGCCTATTGAATGGTGAAAACCGCATGCCGCTCTCTTAAGCTATAAGGTCGCCACAGCTGTTTAAAGTTGAGCCGAGAGTAAATCTACCTTTATGCCCTTTGTATTTAGACTGAATGAACGAAACCTTCCTCCTTTTTTCCAATAATTTTAAAGTCGAGAATATTTATAACGCGACAAAGGAACATTTGACAAGTGACAGTAATTATATTTTTTATAAAATTAAAGAAAACTATTTGAGTGGTATATTAACTGTCATGTACTATAAAAAATAAAAATTGACATTGTACAGGGAGTATCAAAAATTTCTCTTTTTTTAATTAATCCTAGCCTTAACCATAATCTTTAAGGCAACCAATTGGAAATACTTTTATTAACATGGTATATTTGATAAAACATACTTTTCATTCGGTTGGTATGTGGGTGAAGGTCGCCCTTAATTCCATACCATAAAGTTAACAAAAAACTTTTCTAAGGGAATTTGTTCCAAGGAATTGTAAAATTTATTGCGGTCTCATAAATAAGAAATCAATAAAATAGTTTAAATTTAATATCTACTTTTATAAACAATAGTACCTTTTTATGTTATAATTACATAAAGCGAAGCTTTATTGAGTGAGATACTTACTAGACCAAGAAAGCCATGTTTAATGTTTATGTACCTATACACACAAAATTTTAAGTACGATTACATCATAAACGGGTTCCTATTAACTTTTGAAGTTTTGTTCTATAACATTTCAAAAGCTCTGTATACTAGACCTGCTGCTATCAGTGTGTCAGGCAATGACATTATTAATAGACCTCTAATTTTGTTGTAAATATCCATATTACTATTAAAAATAATTCTTTGGTATAATAACTTGTGTGTAATATTCATAAAATGTTTAAAATAGAGACCTATTTAATTTTAGTAGTACATAAAGGACAACTTACAGCCGTTAAACTGTATATTAAAAACAGTTTAAAAGTAATCGTACATAAAAATATTTTATGCACGACCGAGAGATAAGGTGTATTTAACAATTATTTAAAGCGTTTAAGAATACACTAAAGTTTTTGGAAATAATCAAATCCACGGGCCATAAGTAACTTTTCAGGTTGCTGTCATTATCAATTTTCAAGACAAAAGATACACCTTTAGTTATTTTAAAAGAGTCTTATTTTGTAGCGTTTCCCTATAAAGTCCCTGTATTCATATCTCTAAATAGTAAAAAAATAAATAAATTTACCTTTTGTTTTGAAGATTTTACCGCAAAAAGACTTAAAAAAAGTTTTTTTTAATAAATTTAAATTAGTTTGAAAGAAACGCCAAAGAATGACAACTATTGGATGTATAATAATTTACAATAATTTAGTAGCAGTATAAAATAAGGACTTTCAGATCAAATTTTACACTATTTGTGTATAAAATGGCACTGTCCTAACAAAGTAGGATCTTATAATAGGATTTGTTTACCAAAAATATTGTAAGTATGAAGCTCAACTATTCATTGTATTTTTTTATCAGTTCAAGGTTTATCATACTTATATGTGTTCTATATTTTTGTGGAGGATTTATGTTTTAATAATATCCCGTTGGGTTACTTGCCTGGAAACTTTTCAGAACTCATATATTAGAAATATGTATATTATTTTAAAGTAGTAAACAATGGAAAACACATCATAATTAGTTAAATCTTAGCAACTAAAAAGGTTGGTATAGTATAGGTAAAATAGAAAAGTCACCTAAAATACCAAATACAATATTACTAATAATAATAAATAATACACTTTTCTTTACCGCTATCATTCTCTTAAAGAAACGTTTTCTAAAGCATTCTTTCAGAGACCAATACAATATTGGATTGGGACAATAAATGAACGGAACGTGGATCATTTATTTGAAAAAGAAGCTAGATAGCTTCTATAAATTTATTGTAGGCATTTTATCTTGGCCTAAGCAAATAATTTAAGGAAGTACGCAATTTTTTTCATTCTGAGAAACTATATTGTTTTTTTCCGTAATATATGGTAAACTACTAAATTTTCTTTCTTTTTTATGTTTGTTAAACGACTTAATTATTTATATGTCCATTTTAATTATTTATAATTAGGTTGATCTATAAGTCAATATAAATCGATATTTCCTTTGTTAATCACTGTATTAGATATTTATAGGTAAATAATTATATTTAAAAATATTAATTAATATATTCTGGGTCCAAGTAAATTTAAAAAAGGTATAAAAACAAAAAAAAAAGAATTGATTAGTAAAAACCCAAACTTTTTAAACTTTTGTGTTATTTATAAGATAGCGATCCGCATAAACTAAGGTGTTTGGCTCATAACAATTTTTTAAACATAATACAGCTAACATTCGATAGTGTCATAGATTTAGTTCTGATTTTTTTAATATATATTTGGATCCTCCCTTATGTCTGCATTGTACAGAACATTATCTGTTTAATCGTCACAGTAAGAGAAATAAAGTTGGAAAACCTATTTTTAAATTTAATATTAACAATTCACCTAGAAATAAATAAGCCAGGTATCACTGGGTTGAAAACAAAACATCCTCTGTTCCTTATCTCAAATTGCAACTGACATATTTTATTTCGTGCTTGTTTCAGGACCATTTAACTGCAACGCGAGGTATCCAAGATCCGAAGCTTTCTGTTTAAATGCATACTATTAAATTTTTAACTGAAAAATATTAACATGCTTTATATTTATATTTATTAAATTGGTTTTTAACCTCTTAAGTTTCACCAAAACCGGATTAACATTAATTAAGTAATAAATTGAGTATATCATTAGTAATGTTTAAAGGAATATATAGTTTTACAATTGGTTCAAAGCTAATTAAAAATGTTATTAACTAAAAATACATTGCCTGGAAAAACGAATTAATACCTGGAATTTGTTGCATTATTGGGATACGAATATATTATTGCAGGGTAATTGTGTTTTAAAAATGTCACGGGTACTTTGTAACGCAAAAGTTTTTTTTTAAATTTGGGTGTATCGAAAAGAATAACATTTATACAGCATATATGCCCATAAACCAGTGGCGGTTCCTCCATAGGAGCACAGGAGCACGTGCACCCCCAAAAAAATTTAAAATAAAAATTATTTTTCATCGTGCATTATCCGGACCTCCCTAATTTATCGTACGCTAATACAAAACATAGTGTATTAGCTCCCTAACGACGAGCTGACGGAGCCGAAAGGATCCGATTACGGCCGTTCGATGTTCGACGCCAATCGGCAAGTCGCACGTGCGTTTATATAGGCGTGGTTTATGCAATTTCTATGGAAGATTATGCCAGCGGGCGGAGGGGGGCAATGCGATTATTAATAGGAAGAGGCGCACACTTTTTATGTGCTCCATATAACTATTTGGCGCTGTTAGTGCGACAATTTAGGGTGCGTTTTAGTTCTTTCACTAAAAATGGTCCATTTTACGGTGGAATATTTGTAAAACAATTTTAATTCTTTGAGTTTAGAGCAAAAAATTGAATTTAAGCGTGCTGAAAGACCTAGACCTGAAATTTCCCTCACACAGACCACCAAATATAAGTCTAGGGAGTTTAATAAAAAATTCAAAATGGAAATTTATGAAAAGAATGATTGGATTTGTGGATGTGATACAACTAACCGATTGTTTTGTTTTTCGTGCTTGTTGTTCAGTCGCGGAAACGCAGAGCCTGTCTGGACAAAAACTGGGATAACCGACTTGGGGCATTTGGCGCCAAAACGAACAAGTTAGAAAGAACAGATATGTACTCTCAAAAATAATTGACTGTATAAAATTTTGCGGAGCCTTCGAGTTAGCCCTTCGTGGTCATGACAAAAAAGGCGATTCATCAAATCCCGGTATTTTTTAGAGGATTAATAAATTTCACTGCCGAGTTGGATATAGATAGGCCTTAAAGACCGCTTCGAAAAATCCCAAGAAATAACTTTTGGACCTGACATCCTATAAAAATCTTGCCTCTGGTATGTTGGCCTCCTGTGGTTTTGTATTTTTGTGTTTTACGTCTAGTGCACCCCCTTAAATTCTTACCACGAGCCGCCACTGCCATAAACACAATTTAAAAAACACATATATTTCTTAAATAAGTCTATAGGTTTCTTTAAGATGACACAGGGGTTAATGGGAATAGTACCTAAATATTAGTTATTCGTATATCCTTTGCTGCTTAATGGATACAGGGAAATTGAATAATAGCATGTTTTGATTCTTACAAATCTAAATTCCAATAAAAATCTTTGTCCAATTTAAAACAATAAAAAAATTAAAAGAAAAGGAAGACCCAAATAAAAATTATTAAACATTTGTATTCCAATTTTTTATAAAATAATTATATATTTTCCTTAGTAATACCAGAAGAGGTAAAATTTTTTTTGCGAAATCATTTTAGGCTTATGAAAATTTTTAAAACTAATCCGAGTAAAAAAAAACATTTTAAGATTAAATTTAACTTTGCGTGGTAGTTGGGAAAAAAAATTACAGTAAATTGTGTTAAAAATAATTTTAACATTAATTTATACTTATTGTAGTAATAAAAATACTATTTTAAGACTTATCCTAGTATATTTTTTTAATTTTGCATAAACTTTAATCAACTACATCTTAGGTAGGTATTAAGTACACGTCATATGACGCAGCGTGCATAATCCAGCACCAGCGAACATATTTGAGAGCCATATTTTATTTAATCGATTGTAGTGACGCAAAAGTACCTTTTTAAATACTAACATAGCTTATTATTTTATATTATACTACATATTTCACAACTGGTGAAATATTTTGATTTTATTTCATAATTATCAAAAAATGTATTCTGACATTATGTCAAAAAATTTCTACTATAACTTGCTGTTGATTACCAACCGTAAAATACAAGCGTTGTCATAATGACCTCACAAAAAACCCATTTCGGTTTGTTTAAAAGGCACTGGCGTGAAATTTTTATTATAAATTATAATTAGTTTATTTCCCAGCAAAACCTTTACTTATTTTAAAGATAAATGTATCCTCAGAGAAAAATAAATATTCTAACTAATGGATTAATCAACATTACCTTAGCTTGGTCGTCTAACGTTTTTACTTCAAACTTTGGTAATAATTTAAAAACAGGGAAAACAGCAATTTTCGTTCGAACTTGAAAATTTATTTAAAAACTTTGGTCGGTGGCGCACTTAACGATATTTGTATAATTTAAACTTTATAAAAGTTTTTGCTTGGGGCACTTATCTTCAGAAATTTGGCATAATTTATAATTATTGGCTTATTTAAATTTAAAACCAGTTTATTGAAGATCAAGCAAAAACAATTATAATAAAAACATAAAAAGTTTCCGATGCTACGCATAGAATTAAAACTAGAAAACAATGTCAAGTGAAAAAAATTCAACTGGCTTTGGTTTTTAGGAGAACATAGGTAATTTCGCAAAATTTGAGATTTGATTAATAAATTTTATTAAATTTTCAAAAAAAAAAAAAAAAATTAGCTTTTAAAACTTTTTCTGCAAATTTTACAACAAAAAATGTCTTTACCCTGGGGCCAATATAGCATTTGGTATGTATTTGGTGTGGGTTTCATATCTCACTTTTTAGATAAAACATTTTGAGAATCCTAGAGCCACCACTGTCCTTAACCCATTGTATTCTTCTGTTCCGTCAACGCTGTTCAAGCACCGTTTAAAGCAAAATGGAAGGCATTTTAAACATTAAGTAAAATAAACTATCACTTTAATAAAATAAATCTTGGTTTATTAAAATTATGATTTTTTTTGTTTCCTGTACTAAATAAAAAAAATCTTGAAGTATGCCAACAAGAAGATAAAACCCTCAAGATTTGGAGGTTTAATATGGAAGGAAAGAACTTTTGCAGGCAGCAGGTTTTACAGTCTAGAAATTTCGAGCACTAAGGTGGGGACAAAGTTAACAGTTCGAACCAAAGAAGGATGCATTAAGTGACACAGACAAATTTGTATGAATTCTAAGCACTTTACACATTGGCGCTAGTTTTTTAGACATTTAACGTTTTAGACATTGCTGTAATGTTACCAGGGACCTAAAGTATAACATGAAATATCGACCACGACAACAGCACACGGTCTTCAGCTATGGGCATCCGTCAGTCTACTAATCACACCCGACGTTGCTTATCTTCGGTAATCTAACTAGATGCGGTATTTTAACGCGGCAAGGACCGCTGATCGTGTACTTTTTACATAAAAAACTATCTACCATTGAATTCCGTAAGATTTAAAGTGACACATGGCGCCAGGTAAAATTTATTTCTTTGAAATTCTACTTACCTTGAACTAAATTCTTAAATCTTTTGAAATATTTCAAGCAGGATATAATGTAGGATACATATACAAGCGAAAAGTTTAAATGAGACCAATATTTTTTGACCGCAAAAAGAAATCGGTTTTTGGAAACTCCTATGGATATGGATGTAATCTGTGTTTATGCCATTTAGAATAATTTTAAAGTAACTTCGACAAGCCCAAATCCTTCTTTGTTTGTAGGACTTTCTCGTGAAAGCAAACATGAAAGTGTATTTGGGGTATGAAACTATAGATAACATTATATCCCTGCATTTCGTTGTCAAATTAGGTTTAAAATATTAATGTTCAAGTGAAGGATAATACAACTGTGAAAAGAAGATGATCGTTAATGATGCCAGGACTAAGTCTTGGGTTAGGTACCTTCACACTGATTTGGTGAAAGCTAGAACTTAATTTTTTTAAAAAGTGAAGATGACGATAGTGTTACATACTTTAAGAAATGGAAATAAAATACACCTAATTTTGTATATGTATATATATATATATATATATATATATATATATATATATATATATATATATATATATTTATTTCAGATGTTTGTATATTATACGCGGTAGTTTTTAAGGGTAGTAACTATGTGAAATAACATAAATGAAATTTCACAATAAAAAAATGTTTTATCCAAAAAAAAAGACATGGGACCTTCACCAAATATATATATGATGCTATTGGCGGCAAGGAAAAAATCTTTTGGTATTTTAAACTTTGCGAAAACAAGTTAAATGTTATGCCAAATTTTGCTAAAATATCTACATTTTTCTAAAAATCATAGCTAGTTAAAAAATTTTCACTCGACAATTTTTTCATTCAAATATTTCAAATCCCTCTAATTTAAAAAAATGCAGATATTTTGCGACATTTGGAATTTGGCGTTAAAATTTGATTAAATTCACTAAAATAAACAAAGAGAGCATTTAGGATTTCATTTAGGAAGCATCTGGCAATATATGTAGAAATTTTAAAAATCCTAGTGACGCCAATGGTTGTCACATTACTTTTTATAAAGGGTTTATCCCAAACATAGGTTGGCTCTTTTAATTGTTTTTTTTTTATTACTTTAAAAAAATATATATTAAACAAACATTTGCAAAACTTACGAATATAAGGTAATATAATTGAGACTATACTTTACTTAACTACAAAATAACTGAACATCTTTCAATGTTAATTAGAGATAAAATTGTCCTTACATTAACCAGAGGTACAATTGTCATTAGGCAATTTAATTTTAGAATAACTTTAAGGCGACCCCTTTTTACTTAGAAATGAAGGTTATTTAACCAAAAAATTTATATAGCGTGTATACTGATAAATACATAAAGTACAGATCTTTTCGGTTTATAACCATTTTAATGTTACCTATTAAAAAAAAAGTTTTAAACAATGTTTTTTGTACCTATTAAATATGTTATATTATAACTGGAAACTCTGCCCTTTTTTCTTGCCGCGTACTTGTCAAATCGGCATTTGCCGCGAAATCCATAACCATTAACCATCCATCACTTGACTTATTAGCGATAAAAACCAACTGGACAGCTAAAAGTATAAATTTACTTTGGTCTTTCACCATACAAATTGACTCAGTTAAAATTTAACCGAAGAGTTTGTTCCAAAACCCCAAGGGATGGTTTATCAGATTTAAAAACTAATTAGTTTAAAGATAGTCAAATTAGGGATCGTAGTCCTAGCTGAACACATTTTATATAAACTGGGTAACAGTTGGTTTGTTACACAGAACTTGTGGTAGATATTCTGGGCAATATAAGTGGCAGTAAAGGAATAAGAAGTGCTAAAATTAGATTATAAAAAATAGTGCAAGGTAAAAACAAAAAATATTTAGTTTTTAGGAACACTTGCCACGCAAATAAGTTTATTACGTATTTTACATGTGTTTTTGTTTTCTTTAAAATTTCCTATTGTAAAATATTTTATTCCTTAAAATTGAAATAATTCGGTTGCTTATACAATCAATTTTTTAAACATATTAACAGAAATGTACCATGCCAATTCACTTGTCCTACGTAGGAGTTAAAAACTAAAATACCAGTCAAATAAATGAATATGTCAGTTGTGACAAAACGTCATAAACAGTTAAAAGCTTTCAGAATTAGGTACCTAAGATTAAAGATGATAAAAATCTTGTCTCCAGCTGCAATACATGTTTCAATGAGTTTCCTTACGGATTCTCTTACTCGTACAAAAATACCAGGCGTTGCCGTTTTTGTGCCCCCATAAATAACAATTTAAGGGCCTACGAATTAAAAGTTTTTTTATTTTTTTAAACCATGAAACTTGAAAACCAATACCGGTAGAGCAAAAATTTTTCTAAAGAAAAAAATTACTAAGGAAGACACTGTTTAATTTATTTTCAGCCTCTATGTTTCACTCACTTCTAAAAATATTTTAATTACACCAAATTAGTACCTCCAAATTAAATGTTTAATTTTTATTCATTTTTCCCCCAGACTTCACGTTTGTAGGTAACTTGTTTCTTATCGAGAAATGTCGTTCGGTGTTAATTGAATAGTTGTACTTTTTGGCCGTTACAGCGTAAATTTCATTAAATTAAACAATTTAATTAACAAGTTCGGCGATTCGCAAATTTAATTATTTTTAAAATTTTTAATTTCATGTTGCAAAATTGTGTGAAACGCAATAAGGTATTCATCAAATATTTTAACTAAATTATTGTATTAAATTTTTGTAAAGTAATAAAATAAAATATTAGTACTGCTCTGGTTGTTCGAGGTTTTTGCAGATCTCAACATTATAAGTGTACGGCACACCTCCGAAATAACGTTTATTTAAGGTGATAGTGACCACGATAGGTGAATGGCCACTTTTGGTTTTACTTATGTTTTCAGAAGTGCTTTATTCAAATATTAATTTATTTTTTGCTATAAGAGGTTAAACAATAAAAAAAGCAATTTTTACCTAAAATGTGAGCAAAAAGTACGCTTTTTTATTTTTTACTATCTACAACTTTGATAGCTTTTAATATTTCTTCTGAAAGTTTCTTCTGCATAAAGTTTTACTTTTTTTAACACAATGAGACCCAATAGATGTCTTTCAACCAAGTCCAGCCAGAATTATAAATTTCTAAAGAAAAACTGACAACTTTCGGACGAAAAAGTTGTGTGATAAAGTTTTTAATATCGATTTTTAACATACACAATATTAAAATATAGAGTAAAGAAAAGTTTTCTAAAATTTTGCAGCCCTTAATATCCAATGGAAAAAAAAACATTGACTTCGCGGTGGCCTTAGCACGATTTGACCGTTCAAGCGAAAGTCCTCTATCTTGTGCACTATTTTAAAATGTTTCTTTGTGCGAAAGATTCTCAGAAACTAACATATTTTTTTTGTAAAATTTTGAAGACATTAAACGTATTTCTTATAACAATCAGTAAGATATCCCACTTTATTTTTATATAAATCAGTTATATCAGTAAATAAATTTTGAATCCCAGTGTCATTTTCAAATACAGCAATATTAGATTTTTTTCTCTTCTCACCTTTCTCTGAAGAAACTCGTACGTGTTTAACTTTTACCTCTGCCGCAAATGATACACAACTTTTTTTATCAAATAAAGATGGTTCTAAAAGGCATCGCCGATTGCCTAAATTTTAATCTCGACCATTAAGCCGACTTGGGTAATTTATATTTAAAAGACGCATTAAAGAACTTAGAAGCTTCTATGAACATGAATCCGATACCCGACTGTGACAGGGATACAGGTGGCAACATTAATTAAACATTTATTTGCAACAAAACTTAAAAAAAAAACGACTATAAAAGTTATATAAAAAATTCCTAAAAATATCCTAAAACCACTTTTTAGCTTTTTTAATGTTTAGATATATCACCACCTGCTTTTAAGCATGTCATTGTTTATGATTGGTTCGGGTTGCTCAGCTCTTTGGTCGCATAAAATAAAGATTTAAGCCACCCCTTTATGGCAAGACCTAAAGGCAATCTTGCGCCAGGTATGCAAGTTGCTTTTCTCAATTCATTAATTAAAAAAATTAGAATTCAAAAAATCTTTTACAGGTCAACGGTCCACTTAATTTTAAATAATATTCGAAGTTTATCTTGACTCAAATAGCAAATAAACTAAACATATAATTGGGTTTTTTAATATATTAGTTTATGGATAATGTTAACGTAGGTGGACAAAATATTATTTTATTATAAGAGCATACCGAACAAGTGTGAGAATAAAGATTATTCTTATACTACCCGCAGTTCAATGCCCCAAATAAAGCACGTTGGTGTTCGCACGTCGATGTCGTGGTTGGGCCCAGTAGGATCTTTTGTAACATGCGCTGCAGTTGCCGTTATCGGCAACTCCAACCCGCTGGGATTGCCGGTTATCTGCAACTCCAGCCGCTAGCGTATGGGACGGGATCCGAAGCTAAGACGAACACAAGACTTAACTCAAGGTGTTAGCATACCGTGCTGATGAGTGAATGACACCCTGTGCGTAAACAGGTGTCTCCAACGGTGCCTCTGAGATACAGGGAGTCCTCTCGGAGGATAATCCGAGACAAGGCTAGATATAGCCTTACTGCGGTAATGCGGGGCTTTGCCGTGGTGGACTATTACTTCCCTAGCTCCAAACAGAAAGCGGACAGAACCGCTTTCATAGGAAAAAAGTGACAAAGGTAACAAGCTGACAAGGGTGCGCCGACCGAAACGGGTGAATCCACGGGAAGGGCTAATCCATTCCGAACAAGCAGGTGCTTAGGAAGGGATCCCTGAATCCAAACAGAAGGCGGACAGAATCGCTTTTGTAGGGAAAAGGGTTCCCTGGCTTTAAACAAAAAGCGGATAGAACCGTTTTCATACGGAAAGGCCGGAGATATTACCTGAGAAGGTACATCTGGTTCCTGTAATAAGGACCTGGTAGCTACCCACGTCACTATAAGGGAAGAGGAGGGCATAACGGATCCAATCGTCTATTTGTCATACTTTTCAGGAGACAGGGACACCAGAATACATTGTGCTCGTGTCCGGTGGCGGCACGAGTAAGGGGAGATGTAAGAACTCTCTTCCAATTTGATATCGGATTCATTAGAAACCTGATCCTATTGGGAGAAATATAAATAGGTGTGAGACACAATAGACCGAGCGGTCGCGGTGGAGGGGGCAAAAAGTCCACTTTAAACCTAACCTAACGTAACAGTTCCTTTTTATGAAATGTTAAAGTATTTTTTTAATAAAGATAGTAATAGATTAAATTTATTTTTTAATAAGATTTTTGATTTAAATATACTACATTGTTGGTCATTAAAAATTGTTTGTATTTCCTAAGAGATTACGTATTATTTTTAATTAAGTATCCTATCAATACAAAATTAAACAAAAATAAATAAATGGCAAATCTTCGTTTAAATTAAAAATTAAAAGAAAAAATACAGCATTTAAATCGATTAAACGCCGTTTATGACCCGGAAATAGTAGTATTTACATAATGACCTCTACTTTTTTCATTAAATGGATTCTCCTGATATAGTTGCAAAAAAAGTCGATAATTAAATGCACTTCTCCAACTGATTATCACTTAGCTTTAAAACCAAACGGACTGTTATTTTTAATGTTTTGCTCACGTTTAGTAACTTCATATTAATACTGAGTGTCTTTAATATATTTGACAAATATTAAGTTGCCAAATAAATTAAAACTTGAATGTTTGTGTTTGACCGACCACTGCTTAGTTAATTAACAATATATGCACTTTCATCAGCTCTATTTTTAACCAGCTGGCTTATTTTAACCACTGGAAAAAAGGACTCTCCAAAGTTCTTTAGAAAGAACTTAAAACTACTGGCTAAATTTTTTATAGAAAAATAATTAGTTAGGTTTTTTTTAAGTCCTATTTATAACAGTTCTTATTTTATAAGCAACCAATTTTTAAACACAAAACGATATAATTTTTTCTTTACAACTGGTAAAAGCCTAACACTTGTACTTTCAAGACTTCTAATACCATAACGCTTAAAAATTGTGATTCTGTATTAAACTTTAAATTTAAAACATTAAAGGTTAGTTAATATTTAAGTCTTAAACTTAAGCGAACATTGTCAGACTTTAAAAATTCCAGACAAAATAAAAGTCAAACATAACAAAATTTACATAACAATTTAAAAAGCCTAATGAAACCACAAAAAGAACTGTTCTTAGCAATCTAATAACCTCCTAATCGCGTTTTTAACTTTTATTCAGTCTAGCAGTTAATTAAATGTATAAAACTACTGAGCTATCTAAGGGGATATTAAAGCGATGTTATTCGGCTTACTGCTCGTTTACACTTTTTGTCCTGTACCAAACTTTAGTCAGTAATTCCATTAAGGGACTCTGCTAGATGTAAAATAAATTGATATGTTAATATCCTTTTAACATATTTAATAATTTTAAAATTTAATATAAAAATTTTATTAGTAAGTATCTATCAAGTGAAAGTAATAAGATATTTTTAAAATTACGTTTTACTTCCTTTAGGCGTATTGTCTCCTTTTTTCTTAATTTGCAATTTGCGCAAAACTCTTGGGTCGTCATCCTGGATATAAATTAAATTTAGCGTTTGTGGATATTGTATCTAAAACGCGATCATTAAACTGACAATGACATATAAAAACAAAAACGTAGCTAACATAGGCAACGACAACGGCTAGTCCTTCTAAAATTTAAATTTACCAATTTTTAAGATGCTGCTTTTAAAATTTTTTATTTACTATAAACAGCAGTACCTCGAAATTCCTTTCAGCAAGCCGTGTATAACAAAATATTAACAAAAATAAATAAATTTAACTCTTATAAATATTTAAACCATAATTCACAACAGAGCGTTTTATAAACATTAAAATTTTATATTGGTTGAATTGTAAGATATTTTTTTCTAAAAATAGAAATTCCCTTTTTAAGAACAGATAAAAAATAAAGCCATTTAAAAACATTATCATTCAACAAAATTAACAAGCTTTACGTATAAATGGATTTTATTGTTTTTAAAATCAATTATATCCATCTGAACTATTTTATTTTAAAACGGACTTACGTTTAAACAAAAAAGGTATCACATTTTTTCTTCTAAAAGTTTTAAAGACAAAAAATGGTACTACATAATATAAAGCGTTTTAAAAATATAAAATGAAAAATAAAATATACATACCCTTTTTGGTACTATTAAGTAACTCATTAAAATATTTAAGGTTTTTGGTATTTAAACATTAACAATTATGAAACTAATTTAATATTTTACGGTTTAAATCCATTTTAAAGTCTTGAGAACTTAAAACGTAATTAGTTTGTTTTCGCTTTAATTTAATTTACGATAACGAAATAATATTTTCTGTTGAGATGGCCTACGAGTTCTAAGAATTTAATTAATTTACCAGGGATTTAATTTAGGTTGCCGTAGCTGAAACATAATGTTTTTGTAGTCGAATGGCTAGCAATATTCGCAAATAACTAAAATAAATAATAGTTATTAAATTTTATATAAACTTATCTGAAGACCTTAAAAAAATTCTAAACAAGCTAGCTGGTCTTCACTACCTATTGGTTTTTAAGCAACAAAAATTTTTCTTATGAATTATCTCAAGTGACAAGTTTGATGTCAAAATATCTGTTACAAAACATGCGTATTAAACATTGGGCCTTATGTTAGTGTTACAAACCAGGCACTCAATTTAAATTAAAAAAAAATGCATTTTGTCGATATTTACACCAAACTAATTTATTGAATGTAATTGACAATTAAATAATAGTTTCATTATAGTTTACAATATGGTTTTTAGAAAAAGTTAAATTTTTGCGAAACATTTTTAATAAAATAGTCAACATAAAACACACAAATAATATGCCTTGTTTTATATACTGTTTAAAACAATATGAAGGGTAGAAGAAGAAAAAACCTTTAGCTGTTTTTAGAGGCATATTAACTTATTTAAATATTTTCAAATTAAAAAAAAAATTGTGGTTCAAACAAAACTTTAATAGCAAAAATATACTATCTAAAGAAAAACAGATGGTATTGAAAACTTTTAAAGAAGAAAGTATTAATAGTAAGATTATGTATATATTTTTAAATCTAGAATATTTCTTTATTTTTCCTAATAGCATTAGACCGTAATAAATATTTTTACTTATAAACTGGTTTTTATAATTTGGTTCAAGTTACTTTTGGTTAGTTCTGGTTAGTTTTGGTAAGCTATGCTCAATAAAAATAGCTTACTTGCGCTTGAAAATTTTAGATACTCCGATGCAACTTTATAATCTAAGAAATTATTATGTTTGTTTGCCAACACCAAAATAAACAATGCCATAAGCAAAACCATGTGGATTTTTTAAGACTTTCATAAATTAATAATAAAAACGTACACAATTTTAAATCTCAAAATAAGTGCCCACGATTTTTCTTAAAACTTAAATGTTAGTAACGTTGACCGGAGCCAGTTTGGCTTAGCTACTATTATTTTTGTTTATTAGTTAGTTTTGTCTCAATATTTTATTTTTAAGCTGTATTACTCGTATTTTACAAGTGGGACAAATTAACTATTGTTCCCATTTTTGCTGGATTTAACATATTTGCGATGTTGACAAATACTCTCCATATTTTACATGGCATAATTTAGATTTCCTTATAGTGTCTGCCCACTTTTTAACTCTTTTCATTTAACATTTAAACCATTTGGAAAATTGGAATTTTTACCTAATTTTGTGTGTGATTTTGAAGTATATAACTATTTATCTATTCTACTTCTTCCAGCACCTTAATTTACTGTCCTATCCCACAAATTTGTTTTCCTAAAACTAATTTAAAACCCTTTAATTAAAAAAATGTCCAGGATCAGCAAGTATCTATGATTTACAGAAGAACATTAAATTAAAGAAAAATAGTATACGGGAATGTACCAAATATTATTTTATTTTACAAAATTTGCTATCTTTATTACTAAATTTAAATATATTAAAATATGTATGGTCCCAACATAGTATAAAAATGTTTATATAAGGGCTTTATGTAATAAATAAAAATATATTTATTGAAGTCGCTATGAAGATACAATAATGACGTAAATCGATAATTTAAGGAATATGATATATCGTACATCATTTAACTGCCAGATCGAGTAAAAATGAAAAATGAAATTTCGACGATTTAGGTCGTAAAACACAGTTCATTGAAATTAAACCCCAAAGGACAACAAAACCGAGGTCGGATTATCATTTTCGATATTTCTTTTTGTATCGTTAATAAGAAACCTGGATTTCATCTGAATTTAATTGAAAGGATTAAACCAAGAAATATATTGTAGAAAAGTTATCTTTGTTTAGAGATCTTGGTTTAAGAAAAAAAAATATTTTAATTGCAATCATGTCGAAGTTTTCTAAATGTCAATTTGTCGACAGTAACTATTAGGAAATTGTATGGTGCAGCTACTTACCGAGAATGCCTTCAGAAACACCAAACACTGAATTATTCCCTCCATTGTGTCTCCAGTAAGACAAAATGTCCCAGTAAGGTGACGTCCTCGTCTACCAACAGTAGCTAGACTTGCGTGAACCAAAGCCCTTGCGGTAAACTGCTGCCGCTAGCCAATGCGGAGCTATGCACAGGCCTAGCGGCGCTTAGGCGGTCTAGCGAGTCCATAGCACAATTATTTTAACATAGCACACACACCTTTTTACACATGTTGCAAGTAATATGAAATAGTCTTTAGTTCTCAGTTTAAATTCTTTGATTTAAGATAGTTAATATTATGTAAATTCGAGAAAACAAGTTTTTCTTAAAATAAAATAGTTTTAAGTTTAATCCAAATGTTTGTTATACAATTTTTGCACAACATTAAACTTATTTATAAAACTCAAATATGTTTAATTCTTATTTGGATATTATTCTAAAATGTTTGTCCTATAAGCAGGATATTAAAGACGTTCTATATGACGTATATTTTTGAAGTTTATGGTGTTTTTATTAAACATTTTATGTATGTAAGCTATATATTGCAAGGTTCTTTATGCCTAGGAATTAATAACACTGTGTTATAAATTAATAAACAAAATGTTAGAACCCTCTTTAAAAAAACTATTAGCCTTTTATTTCATAGCAGTTATTTATTTTATCACGTACTATTTTTAAAGTAAAACAAATTGTAAAATAAACAGAATAGATATAAAGTATAGACATAATACTTTTTAGCTGACTGATTTTCAGAAAACAAATACGAAAAAATTTGACAATTTAAACAAAACCCAATTATTCCTTTACGGAGCAAATATTTCATGGACAAAATAATTTATCGAACAGTAATCGTCTAATATAGTTGCGATCCAATGACCTTAATACTTTTCTCTAACCTCTTTTTATCTTTAAAGAATATTTTTATGATTACAGCAGACGAAACAAACACTTGTAAGAAATAATTAATTAAACATTCTTTATTTGTAACTATCTACTTTTTCGAAAAAGCTGTAGATGTAAGAAGATTTAAATTAAAATTCTGGACCTTGGTTACATCACGTAATTGTAGACTGAAAAAAATTATTTCTATATTATCTCTGCGTTAACTAAAGTTGCAAAAATTAACCTTGATATAAAAATTTCTAACTTTTCTAATTTCTGCTTTAATAAATATTTTAATCAACCAAAGCTGACATGAAAAGGCGATGAAATAACATGGCATATACTTAAAATGCGCTTTACAGCATTTAAATTCAGTTCTTTCTGGATAATATTTAAACCAATTTTGTCAGCAGTCCCTTCTGATCCACAAATTCAAATCAAATGATATTTTGTGCTAATAAAGTAGATCTAGATCTAGATCTTTGGTTAACTAAGAGAACACAAATACTGGAGAGTTTTATTTTTAGCCTTTTGTCATAACCTTTTATTATCATCCTTATTACTTAAAATACCATGATGTACTTTAACTTTTTTTTAGCAACAGCGTATTAAACAAATCAATATTGATATAGAATCTACCTAAGAATATTCTATATTTCGCTTTTTTTTTCAAACAATTATATTTTAGTCAAACAAAACTGGACATCATAGTGGCCATTAACTTGTGAACCCTAAATTAACGAAACTAGCGTATACCCTAAAAACTGTACGTGATGTAACATTTGGTGTACGCTTTGTACTTAAACGTGAGAGTAAGAAATTTACAATAAATTCCAAGTCTATGTAACGCAGTGTTATTAGTATAAGTTAGTTAAAAGTTTGTGAGGTGGTAAATTTCAGTGGAAAAGTAACGGTTAGGTATTTTAAATTTTTGTTGAGGTACGTTAAAATTATTAAATTGTTTTCCATTACCTAACGGTAAATGACTAAATAATCGAATCCGCTCATAGTTTTATTAGTTTTTACATCTTATGTCAAAACTAATGTATTTGAATTTAAAACCCCTCAAAATTCTGTATTTATTAATGTAATGTATTCATAATATTCATACTAATTAGTCAATAAATATTTAATAACATATAAATTAAAATCTAACATTAAAACATATGTACAGGTTAACGTAACATTAATCCAGAGCAGATGCTTAATATGACAAATATACGACATGAAATAATTACTAACCAATAAAATTATTCACGTTTAGGGCATTTATTTAACAATAATTACGACATAAATGACGCAGATTTGGCAAAAAATTACGAATACGTGATACACGGGATAATTTGTAATTTCCAAAACGCTATCAAAAGCTAAAAACCTTCGAACATGGATACTAAAATGTAAATTCCTGTTAACATTTTTATATTTACGCTGTCATTAAAGCTCAAATTTCAGTCAGCTAATATCGCATATTAAAAGCTGTTTATCAAATGCCAATGTATTGGTAATACAAATGACCCAAAAAATAATACAACAATTTTATTAGGTAGTATACCCAATATTAGGCAATAAACTTTTAAATAAGTGTTATTATAGGGTATTTACTATAAAGAAAAATAAGTGCTATTAGAAATAATAAAAAAAAAACAATTTTATGATTAATTATGGTTCTTAGGTGTGTCTATGATATAAAAAAATACGAAGTGCTATTAAAGTCAGACTTGCGTTTTTTTTAAATCAGTGTCTATTTGTCATAATTTTAATAATTTAAAATTATTTTAAAATCTATTAGTTTTTAGCAAAAATGTGTGAAAGCTCTCTACACATTTTTGTGAAGAATGAAATTTCCCATAAACTTTATAGAATTAAAAAAATATTTTGTTTTAACATAAATGCAAAAAGAAATTTTTAAAAAGCTAGCTAGGTAGCTAGGAGTTTTTTATTTAAATTTGATAGCGATATATTTCTTTAATTTTACAACTTCTTATCAATTTCTGCCGATTGTTTTTATTTTTTATATTTTTTTCCAAAGAAGAGTTGTTCAATATTGTTATTTTAATAATAAAACCCAGCTTAATAATATACCATAAAAACTTTTAGTTTTTGTAAATGCTATGAATGTTTTTATGGTAAAAACTTACTTATTGTGGTTATATATTGCTTAAAGAAAGTAAACTTGTTTAATAAAAAAATAATAATAAAAGTTTAATTTACTTAAAAAAATGGATATCATATTTTTTAATACCAAATTTGAACGTCATTTAAATGGACCTAGTTTAACTTCTTTGAATTGTTGTACTTAAAAATATTTATTACTTAGTTAATAAAACAACATTATAAACCAACTTTTTTTTAATAATAATACTTTTTGTTGATAAAAATAAAATTAATCTGATATAAAGAAAAAATAGGCAAAAATCGACGAAAGGGTGTAAAATTTAAAAAATCATATCTCTGTCAAATTTAATTGAAAAAATTTCTATTTGCGTTCATTGTGTCTTTTCCATTTATCCTGCAACAAAAAGGAATTTTCAACTTTACAAGCCGTCATTTCGATGAAAAGTTTTATTTTATACAAAAAAGCTCTCCATACTTTTTTGCTGCAAAATGATGCAGCAATCATAAAATTGCTTAGACGAATTTGTTACTTATTCAGAGTGATTGTTAATGGCCTATTAAATTAAGCAATAAACTTTTAAAAATTATATTACCATAAAGATACTTTATTAATGACATTAATGTTCTAGTTAATCCGGTTACCTTGGCACATCGAAACAAAGCTTTCCGTCGGATTAGTGAACGTAACCAAAGGTGGCCATGGTAACGGTTAGTGAACATCATGCACCTTTGTATTTGGCTAAGATTTTACAATATAGTGTAGGTCCCATTTAAATAATATTACTTAGATGATATACAGTTAGTAAAAAGGCGGTTGATATTTGTACAACACTTGTACTAGTACTACCGCGTTGTTTAAATGGTGCCCTAAAATGTATTGATCACAATTTGATACTTGCATACTTATAGCAATGCTATTAAAACTTTATTTATTGTATAACCTATTATAAAAAATGGAAATGTGTATATAAAACGAAACTTTATAGGTCATATTTACATATTTTATATAGTCTATATATTTTTAAAAAGCAAATTTTTATCCAAATTTTTGAAATATTGATTACTAATATAAAATTAAAATGTTACAGAACATTTTGTATTTGGCAAGTCATAAAAAAAGAAATATTTATTGTTATAGTTTTTAACCGCTATTAGCTTAATCCACAATTTTAGACTACTATTTAAGTATGCAACTGCCTAATATGAGGTTTAAAGCATAAAACCTGATGCTGGGAAACGTAAATTTGATATTTAGTATATTGCAATGCAACCATCTTCCATCACACAGTAAATAATGGTTGCTCGAAACGCAGCATTCTGTGATTTGTATTTCACTACGATACTGAAATTAAATGGAACTGCACAGCACTTAAGGTTTAATATTAACGTTACTGCAATTTACCACGTGTAAGCATTTTTCACAGTTCTTTTATTATTAGTGTAGTTAATTTCTTAACTAACTTTGTAGAGATTTCACCTAACGACATCTTGTGACCGGTTTCGATCTATATCAGATCTCATCAGACAAGCTAGTCAAAGGTAAAAATCTCTAAAAAATCCTAATACCTTATTCAGTACGCATTGAAACACATGAATGGGTAACAGACGGCAACGCCATCTACTGACCAAAGGGCGAAGCATACTCCTCTCAACTTACGGTGTCACTGACTTGCCGAGCTTTATTATTATTATTACTAGAGAGCTTTTAAAACGCAATTAAAATTGTCATTAGCAATATATAATTTTTATTAAATAATACTTTCAATAATACTAAAAGCTTGGGCTTCCATTATTTTTTTTTTTTGTTAATTGATACACGACGTTCCAGTTAATGATGTATCTTCAACAGTTATCAATTAACAAATAAAAAAAATGGAAGTCCAAGATTTTAGTGTTATTGAAAATATGACAACACTTTTAAATAATACCTTTCATAACTTCACATAAAGAATTAATTTAAAAAAATCAAGTTTTTATTTATATTTTTTTTTCTCATGAAATTTAAAAATTCTAAAAAAGCTAAAGGGAAAACCATATGTAAATAAAATTTACAAATTATATCTTTTCATATGGTCATAAGAACTTAAATAAACTGCTGGTACAGATTTTTCAGGTTTTATGTCAATCTTGTGTAATAAATAGCTTTCTATTTTTCCTTTGTCTTAAATTAGATGATAACACTTATTAGCTTTGAAATGAAGATATTTTCGCCTTTAAAGAATTGTATATCTGTTACTGTAAAAAAAATTGTGAATGTCGACATTCACCGGTAAATGTTAAATATAAAAAAACTGAACGAAAACTAACCAAAACTAACCACAACTAAATAAAATTATTAGTTTTAACCACTTGTTAGTATTGGTTGGTTTTGGTTCAGTTTTTTTTTTTAATATTTGCATTCACCGGTGAATGTCGACATTAACTAATTTCGAACTTTCACAGTAACATATCCACCAATTAAGTTTAGCAATAAATTTTTAATATCAGCGTTTTACCAACCAAAACTATAGTTTAAATTACAGCTGCAAATTTGTTGCCTTCACACAAATTTCTTTTAACTAATCTTAAGTAGTCATCAAAAATATTTTTAGTAGAAATGTGTAAAAGGGTTTTGTAAAAACAAAGAGAAGGAATACGTAATTTAGTATTTGGAATATGATTTTATTTGCTATAAAGTGATATTAGGTATCTGTAGTGCAGTAATAGGAATAAAGGAACAAATATGCGCCCAATGTTTACTGCTGTACAGTGCTATTAAATTTCTGTATTGCAGTAAAGTACGGAGAATAGAATTGTTCATATGGGTAAGATATGATTTATAGCATTACCGAGCAAGGTTATATTAGATAAGTAACTAATGTGCAAGGAGCTGTGTGTCAATATCAGTAAAGTTTAAAAAATATTTATTGAACAGGAAATAATTTAAAATTATAAGTTCATATTTATTTGCAATTTATTATCAATTATTAAATTCGGACTATAAAATTCACTTGCATCCGGGTAACAAAATATTAGTAATAATATAAAGAAATAGCTTTTTAAAATAAAATATCAAAATAGGTCTGGATAGTCTAGGAACAATTTAAAATCCCTATTGCAGTTTATAAGTCATTTTAATAATATTATCTTGATTATCTAAAAGAACTGCTTTATTCCTGGGTATAGACTTGTACAACTATTGTGAGTAAATACACTCTGCATGAAGTCCGGGACCAGAACCGAAAAAGTTCCATCTGGCGTGTACCCTAAGGAATAGGTTTTTTTTAATACTTTTATACAAGAGTTGGCGAATTACACATTTTCAAATAATCATACTAAACCCCATATTTCTGGACCATAAAGAATTACTAGGTAATATAAAAAAATAATTTTAAGAAGGATAACAAACAATTTACCCGCTATTTCGTATTCCTAAATCACAAACGACTATTTTACCAAATAAATTGTGAAAATTAAACAATACTTGCATAGTTTTTGTGACTTTAATACCTTAACTAAGTTTAGCCATTAAAAATGTAGTTAACCTACAAAAAGTATCGTAAAATTCACGATGTCTTGTAATATGATGACTGTCGGTGTATATTTGTAATGCGAAAAAATGTGTTAATCTGAAAAAATATTGTTGATCTAAATCACTACTGTACCGAAAAATAAATAACATATGTTCCCGGCTAGATAATAAAAAATAAAACAATACTAAACCATTAGCAGTCCAATCCTAAATTAATTGTATTTTTAGACATTTATCGTTTAACGTCTAGATGAATGACCCCACTCTAAAAATATAATAACCGTCAAAGATTTTTGACAATCACTCATTTTTCTAATAAGAACTTTAAAATTTTGATCACAAAAGTGATTTGTCAAAAGCACGAATATGTACGGGTCATAAAAAGTTTTGTTTAGTAATAATGTGAAAAGCATGTAAAAACCGGACCACAATACCCTTTCGCAACTTTTCCCCCAAACACCATATAGTGTGAAAAATAGACGTCATTCTTGACACATTCCTTTCTAGGGACAGCGTGTTATTCAACATTCCCCGCATAAAAAAGGTCAAACGCGTGCAGGAATGATAAATTTTCCATTCAATATATTAACGTTGCGTAACATATTTTGTTCTCAATAAAGCAAACGAAAGCTCTCTGCGAAGTATTTGGATTATATTACTATTTTCGAAGATATATTTGAAAACTGTATTATTTTATATAAGGTCAACATTAACTATATAATTTTTTATAAACTGACTTTATTGTAAATAGATTAACAGCCAAACCTAACTGATGAGTGATGACTTGAATCATCACTTATTAAACCAAAAACTGCATTTATTTATTATTCTCGAACTGTTTATTTTATTAGGTTTAGGATAAATACCAAGATTGTTTTTTTTGTTTAAGCTAAGGCTAAGATAAACTTACAGAATTTGCTATTTGGGCACGAATCAGAATATTTTTTGGTTAATAGCTTGCTAGTGTTCTTCGTAACTTGAAATTTACTTATTTAACATAAAATAAGTAAATAAAACCCAACATGAAATCACTGCATGGAATAAATTTTAATTGTATATCGAAATAATGTAATGCAATAATAGATCATATACATGTCGTACACGTTTTTAAGGCTAAAAACCCTTGACCAGAGTATGATACTTGAAAAAGTAAAGTTCCTTTTAGTTCTAGTTAATAACTGCAAAATGTTAAAAGTTAGTCATAACTTTAGAACCTAAGTTTTTTATGTCTTATACGATTTTTATATTTAACTTTTAAAAACATAAAAGTATCCCTAAACAAGTCAATTTTGCTAATTATTGGTTTTTCTGAAACGTATTTAAATCTTGGAATGTATCGTATCCTTGGCTGCATATAGGAGATTAAAAAATTATTTAGGTAAATTCTAGGTTTTTGGAGCTATTTTTAATAACGGTCGTCTAAATTTTAAGTAATATATTGATAAAATTATGTTATTTATTTAGAGCAAATTATGGTTGTTATGTTATGACTCCAGTTTTAATTCTGCTTAAAAAATGTTTTTTTTAATACAATCTTTTTGGTATTTTTATTACTTTAAAACTATTATTTTTTAAATGTATAAAAAAGCTAAAATTTAACATATGTTTATTTGGAAAATAATTTGTTTGTCGAAACATATACACAAACAATCATAATAAGTAAAATTACAAAGTTAAAATTAATTCCATAAAACAATTTTAAAGATAAAAGACTTACAGTGTAAATAAATATTTAAAAAAAAATAAGTAAAAATACAAGGTAAATGATCAAATTTATTATCGAAGAACTGATTGTTTTTTTTTAAGAACCACAAACTCCTAATATTTATATCAGCAACTTTTTAAGCTGTAGAAGACATTTTAAATGTATAATTTATTTTGACTCACGTACGGATTAAATTTCCAAATGTGTTTCATTTAAATGGAAAATTATTGTCAAATAAATAATTTAATTGGTAATTAATTCATGATACAATAATACTTTGATTCTGAACATTTATGGTATCATGAATTCTAAATATATTAAAACAAAAATAAACCTACATATAGTACTTTACTTAAAATATTGATAATATTTTTTAAATTTAATTTTACTTTTAATTGAGCTAATAATAGCTGAATTAACTTATTTTAAAAAATTTTACAACCATCCCTTTTGGTATGGGCACATAGAAACACTATACTGACATAATAAAAATACCGAATATCATCGAAACGCAGAGCTTAAAAGGAATGATGTCGGAAAAGTAAAATGTTTAACCGATATTTCATTTTCAATGATTGTCTATATCACGTAATTATGATTTATCCATTACTACTCATATAATTAATCTAAAGGTTAATAATATGTGTTTTAAGTAAACAATATCTTAAAAAGTACCTAAACCAACGTTTCTTGTTCTCTTTCCCCTCCCCAGTGAAGAGCATATGCAGGTGTAAGAGCAGTTCTATTATATACAGATCACATACAAATATTGACACTTAAATACGTAATTAGTATATAATAATTATGATATAAATATTAAAACTATGATATTATAAAAAAGTAATGAAAAAAGAAACCATTTTAAATTTTTATATTATTGTTTACAAAATAAATATTTTTTCATTGTTTTTAGATAGGTAAAAAACCGACTCTTCGACCAAGTATTTTAGTTATTTTCCTTCATTGCTTACTCTCTTGCCCAAAGAGTGTAACTTTCGAATCAGTGATTAATTGTACTCCGAAAATATTTGTAATTACCTCGAGAGAGCTAAATTTCATTGAAACAGTTCGATCCAGAGATTCATTAAATTCGAGTTTAAGTTGAGGAAACACGCTTCGACAGAAATAAAAAACCTGTCGTATAAAACCGTGTGGACAGGAAAACTAATGCTTAAAAGGGAGAAGAAATCTTTTAAGAAAGATTAAACGTTTGTTTTATAGGGGCTGGGTTTGTAGAATGAGTAACCAGTATTAACCTTTTGAAAATAATAATATAACATAAATTACGGTTACTGTGAATACTTGTCAATCATAAGAAACTAGGGGTTGCTATTGATAAAACAAACCTCTTATAAACACGCTTGATATAAATTTAAAAAAATGTCGCATGAAAGCCTGCAAACCATATTGTAAGAGAAAAAATAAGCAATTTTTTAAAATAAACAATTGGTAAAGAAACAAATACCATTTACTTTTATGGGTATTAAGTCAGTTTTTTTTTTATATAATTTATGCCTAAAGTTACTATTCCACGGCAATACAATAAAAATAACTTATAACTATAAAACAATGAACAAAAATGCTCAAATAAACATTATTTCTTCAAAACTCTATAGGACGGTTACCTTAAAAAGTTATTAGCAATCATTTTTAAGTACACTAATTTTTCATGTTAAAATCATCTTAGCAATATATTTTTGAAAAATTTAAAGCAGACGACTTGATAACAAATAGAGCTGTCTTAAACTGCAAAATGCCAAAGAGTCACCCGGAGTTTACAGACAATTTCAGCCCGTTTAATCGTAAAATATTACCGATGATTCCGCTCTCCGCTTTTCCACTATTGAAAGTGCAGCAGAGTATAAATTTAAAGCTACTAAATAAACAGGTTTGCACCTGCGATCATTTTGCATTACTGCTATTTTAAAAACATTTTTAATTAAAAAGGAAATATTTTGTGCAAACATAAAATATTATACCATTTCTATATTTCCGTAAACGCATAAAATTTTGTTATGACTATCCTTCCATATGTTACAACATTAAAACACTTGAATTTTTTTACCGATAACGATATAAATATGTATGGTAAAAATATTTATTAACCATAATGGCAAATTTTACCCATTTAATTAATTCCCTTTAATAAATAAGCAAATTTTGGGTTCTGACCTACAAAGAACATCATTTCTATGAAATTTACACAGACGGCTCTAAAATATAAAAGCAAAAGCCCTAGTCATTTTAAAGCCTTTAGAATTCGTTAGTAATGGCTCAACACTGACTAATATAATGTCTCTGTCCGACTCAAAAACAGTTCTTCAAGTTTCTAATAATTTAAACTGTTAACATCCCATCATAACCAATATTTTAAGCAGTATAATCTTCATTAACTTGGAAAACAGGTAAGGTATTTTCAGGTGGTCAAAGGCCACTCTGGACTGGTGAGTATTGCCCTAATTATCAGGTGGAAAAGAGTGCTATTTTGAAGAAACAGGTGGTAACCTAGCCTCAGATATCTGTTCTAGCATAAAAAGGTGGTTTTTACATAATAAAAAAAGTTGTACGCAACCAGTAATACAAACCATTACACATCTAAGAATAAGAATCTTCCAAAAAATTCGCCTATCTTTAGGCTTAACTTTCCTCGTTATATTTACATATCTTACTTTAAAGTTTTAGTAAACCATGATAGTTTTAAAAAACACATGCATGCACTCAAATTAGAGGATTAACCATATTGTAAGTGTGATGATCAGTCTCTAGACGATCATCAATTATTTGCTTGCAAGCTCTCAGGCTATAAAATTTCTTTTCAAAGAACCTAATATTGAAAAAGTATTTCTAAATTTCCTTATACTTAGTAATACTAAAATACAGACCTAACCCAAACTCCTCGGTACGCATATTAATAATACCTTTCGTGGTCTTTACTGTGTCGTCAATATACGTAAAGCCACCCTGACAGACCTGAGAGGCGTAAAGTGAGTTTCCTTGTCTTTTAATGTATATCCTTGCCTTGACAATAGCATAACCTATTTATATTTATTAAAAAAAGTGTTATTTTAAATATCATAATTTAATTACCGTATAGTCATAGCTGAATGAAAAAAGCTTAATGCCACAAAAAAGGTTAAAAAGAATTTGATATGTTTCTTCCAGTATTTTACTTTTTTACCGAATCTATTACGTAAGGTATCCTATCTAAGTAACAAGACAAAACCAGTTGAGAAGACCTAAACAATATATTGGGTAAAATGCGATAGAGTTTAAATGTTCTATAATGTTAACGTACGTGTGCTCCAATTTTGAACTACTCTATCATACGAATTGTACTGATGACGGTTGGATTCCGAAAGGTTAATGCTAAAATTTTATTGAATGACGGTTTGAATGTTTTACTTTATTATTATACAGCATAATTTATTGCTTTATAATTGCATCTAAAATGATAAGATCTATTCAACATAAACTAAAGAAAGAAAAAAAAAACCGTTTCGGCACAAAAGCTAATGATCCATATCTGTATATTATCCAGCATTAAAACAGAGGTACTTTGTAAAATTAAATATATATTTTAGAAGAGTTATAGGGTCATCTATCCTAAACATAACCTAAAAAAGATGTACACTTGTACACAAAGAGGTAATATGACATGCTAGTAAATTAGTTCTATTTAAGAGTTTAAAAACCAAGATTATAAAGAAATAAGTTATTGAGGATGGGCTGCACAATGAAACTTAAAAAATAATCAATACGTATAGGCTAGCAAAAGGTAACCCCATAATGCTAACAAAAATCACTCTTAGTCAAAGGTTTCCTTAATACAAGTTGTTTAAACGTCTCTGTCCATACAAAATAGAAATTTGATGTAGGTATTTTAGGAAACTTAAAAAATATGGAAAATATTATCAAAAAAAAAACCCGTACGTAAAGAGACACATTTTAAATAATCGAAAATCTTATGACGTTTTTCGCAGATGAAAAAACTATTTAATTTTTTTTTAGTAGAGTAAGAGGGCCCAGAATTTACACCAAACTTATTATTAAACATTTTTTTTACATCTTTGCAAAAACATAAGATCAAGAGGTAACGAATGCAAATTTATAAAAAAAATAGGCGATGTTTTTTTAAATAGTTAAAGTTACAAAATGTGTTGCTTTCAAGCGATTACATAACTTTTTTAAAGCAAAGGTACTACAGATTTTTAAGTTGTAATAGGTAAAAACCATGTTAAGAAAACTTTTTATTTCTATATTTTTCCGTAAAATATGTTTTATTTTTTGTAAAATGGTAAAACTGAAAAAAATAGTGGGGTATCCAACGAGAACTGAAGATCATATCTGTGGCTTTCATCGTATTAAAAATAATAATATAGCAATCTTGTGTGTGTTTTATTCCGTTCAACTGAAAAAAAATGATCTAAAGTAAAATAAAAAATACGACGTAAAATTAACAATTAAAAAAAACAATTTAATGGTCTGTTTTTAAAAGCATCTCATTTTAATAGAATAATATAAAAATGTTAATATCGAAAATGTCTTATCTTTATAAAAACATATTTAAAACAGTTATAATGGCTAAACTTTGACAGAATGTTGACTTTTTGTGCTTTTGCATTTCAGGTATTTTATATTACCTTTTATTATTATCTAATTTAAATCTCAAATTTCTTATACGAATTTAAATAATTATGTTGTTATACTTAAATGAATACAAAATTCGTTTAACTTATTTTATATTACATATACAACGTATAGAAAGCAACAAGACAATTTACAACAAAAGATCATTATCATTTTCTTAAGCGTTCTTTAGTGTTTTTCGGAAAAAAATACATGATTGATATTGCACATCTTTAAGTTTAGCAAAAGCCACAAATATGGACTTGTTCAGTCCCTACACAACAATAAAACCTGCGCAGGTTATATTTCCTTTTTTTTATTAATTTAGGTTTTCGTTTAATGTCTTTTCGGTATTATAGTGGACAAAGTCTCTGTTTGCCACGCAAGCGACCGGGGTTTAATCCCCAGCAGGGGATATTTGGGTAGAAGTTTTTTAAAAAATAACGTCCGTGATTGCACTACTGCGTTGTCTAAAAGATACACTAAATGCAACCCTTGCATGTTTCAGTGCTTGGACAACGTTGACCAAACTGGGGAAAATAGGTTAAATATCAAAAAATCTGGCATCCACGGTACTCCAGTAATAAGGCATCAATTCTTTCTGGGCTGTCATAAGAATTTAAAAAATATGTTATTAACCATAAAATACTAGACATTAAAAAATAAAAAAAAAATGGCTTAAAATATAAACTTAGTATTGGTCTAAAACAAAGTGATACAACATGACAAATGAGCAAATACATCGATGTAATACAAATAAGGTTCACACTTCAAGACACACTCTGTTACCAAACTTGCTTAGAAAAGTTTGTTTCAAAAGCGTGATCCGATTAATTACTAAGTCGAGTATGCTCAGGAATAAGTGAAAGCAAGAAAACGTTTACATGAACTAGATCAATATAATCTAACTTAGCCTTGCCATTAACAACATTACTTAATAATTCGAACTATCTTTCAAATGTAATATGGTAAATTTTGGCCCAGTTAAAAATTATTTAATTATAATTATCTTGTAGACTTTCATAATGTGCGTACTTTTTGGATTTTATAAGCTAATCATAACCAAAATCTTTTACAAATAAAAAAAAATGTCTGGTTAGATCTTGCTAAAAAATAAAGATGTTACTTCTTCACTCTTACGCTCAAACATTTTCTTCGTATTGTTTCAATGTTTAAAGCGAAAAGCTTTTAAGCACGCTTTTGCCAAAAAAGCTTTGTTAAAACTGAGCATTATTATCTTTGCGTTGCTCTTGAAAGTTTTGGGGAGATATGGTTTCATTAAATTTCAGATTTGAAACCATGTCAAAAAAAAGTATTGAACATTGAAATTAATAAAAGTGTGTCTACTAGTCTATTAATTTAGGAAACATGACTTATTAAATTAAAGAATGCCAACAAAAATAATTATAGCGAATAAACTATCACGTAATTATCTAAGAGTACATACTAATGAAAAAGGAGTTTTTTTATAAAATACATTGCGGAACATGTTGTAAAACTTTATGCTACATGTGCTTCCTAGATAAAAACCATACTACCCCAATATACCATATACGGTGGTAAAAAAATAGGTGCTTGTGATATTTTAATACATTTCATAAGACGAAAGTAACTTCGTCGTCGTAAATTCTATAATTGTGAAAAATAGAAAACTGCCGTAATAATGTAAATCACAACAGCGAAAGTATAGGGACGACTTAAATACAATAGGTTAAAACAAAACATTTTAAACTCTTAAATATTACAGCCCGTAAAAAAATTACAATAACTAAAAACAAAACCTTTTTAGCAAAATTAATACAGAAGGTAAAAGTTTTAAATAATAATAACGTAACAACGCATTTTAATGCTACCGGATTTTACTTTTAGGATACGGATTTGTGTTTGTATTTATTTTAGTTAAGAGTTAAAGACTTTATGTAATACACAAACCCGGTAATTTATTCATAGATCATTCAATCGACTAGAGCCCTGAAAGTTATTACGATATAAATGCGATAAATATAGAAATGGGATAAGCCACAGGAACACCAGCACTACATATTATATCAAGTTTAGCCAAGTCCAATATTAAAAAAAAAGTTCATTAATAATAAGGCGGGGTATATTATATCCGGTGACACAAAAGATAAAGAAATACTACATTTATATTGCCATTAAATATTATATTGGATTATTTAAAAGTTTAGGTGCTTGTCATATTTTAATACATTTCATAGAATGAAAGTAAGTTCGTCGTCGTAAGTTCTATAATTGTGAAAAATAAAAGACTGTCGTAATAAATGTAAATCATAAAATCAAAAGTATAGGGGCAGGCTTAAATACTATAGTTTCTAAAAAAATATAGAACCCTTTATTAATAAAACCCGTATAAAAACAAGAATTATAACAATTAAAAACAAAACCTATCAAGCAGAATTATTATGCTACCGGATTTTACTTTAAGGGTACGGATTCGTGTTTGTAATTATTTAAGGTAAGATTTAAAGACGTCTTATAATACACAAACTCGGTACTTTATTTATAGGTCATTCTATTGACTACAGCCCTGACAGTTATTACGATATAGGTGCGATAAATATAGAAGTGAGATTAGCCACAGGGCATCAGTGCTACATATTATACCAAGTACAGCCACCTGGCAGTAAGAAGCCCAATATTAAAAAAAATATAATAAAATGTTTATTAAGAGCGCGCCTTATAAAATAGGCGGTGTATATCATATCCGGTGACACAAAAGTTAAAAAAATACTACATTTATATTTTCATTAAATATTATATTGGATTATTTAAAAGTTTAGTGTGCTTGTCATGTTTTAAATAGGATAAATTAATTTTAAAAGATAAATTTTAAATCCTTGATTATTACAGCACGTAAAGAACATAATTTAAGATAACAATTTAAATACAAGGGCTGTCTAGTGGAATAAATATACAGGGTAAAAGTTAAAAAAAATATTTATAGGCACTCGACATAAAACAATAATAAAAGCCATTAAGGTGAATTAAATTTATTATAGAAATTACTGCTCTTTCCAAACAATATTGCAGACCTTAATAAACCCAATTTTATACACAATGTCTCACACTAATTCTTACCCATCATAATATCTAACATACTTTTGTGATGAAATCTATAAACCCTTAACCTTTAGGTTATATCTTTCCGTATATGTTATAACCGATTTATTAATAAACCAATTTAGTTTTTTTTCTATATTTGTAATTATCCGTTTTGCTGGAAATAAATCCTAATTTTTGGGTTTTTACATACTTTTGTAATAAATAAAAAATCGATTTTAAAACACTTTTAAATTTAATATTTCGCTTTTATTACCGCCGTAAGCTTTTCCTGTTAAATTCAATTATTATGTAATGTAACTTAGTTGTTTCGGTAAGGGTAATAAAATTAAATTAAAAACTAATAATTACTTAAAATATCATATAAAATTAAATTTATCACTGGTGATTGCTGATTTAGGTGGTAAATTCTTCCTTAAGTTGGTTTTAATTAGAGTAGAATGTTGGGGCTTACTTAAATTAAAGCACAAAATGCAAAAACAAAAGTTAAGTGAATTTTCTTTAAAACCTTATTGATGTCGTGCTTAATATAATCTTTTAGGCTGTGATTTAAATACATAAAACCCCATGGAAATGTAAACAAAACAAAATAAAACAGGTATAGAAAAAGCTAGGAGTAAAAATGATCTGTAGGTACTATCACCAAATTGCTGATATTAATATCGGAAAACCCTTATCAGATACCACCTGATTTTAAAAGTTAAAAAAATGTATCTTAACATAGAATATTAAACAAATAAACATACACCTATTTACACTGCTTATGTTAAACGTTTACCTAAGTTTAAAGCACATATACAGTGTGTCCGAAATTGGTGGGGAATGTATGAGGAACTTGGAAACCACGATAGATAGAAAATCGGTTCAATGGGGAAAGTTTTGGACAATTATGTTAGTAAGCTAATCCCGTTTACTACATGGTTTTATCTATTAAGGTTTTTGATAAATTTTGATAAAACCTGAAACATGCATTTTCGAAAATAGGCCATATTTTTTTTATGAGTGAAATTTTTTCAAATCTGTAAAAACTTCATCAAAACAACTTTTTTCGTAGAATATGACCGAGTAGTCAATTTTTATTTTCTACGTTTCGGGTTTTTAGAATCATCATCAACTTTATTTTTTTATATGGACGCTATATTGGATTTTTACGCAGCCAAATAGTGCTTTTTATTCTGATTTCAACAATGTATAACATGTTATAATTTAAGAGTTTATAACCTCATTTATTTCAAAAAACAAATATTTTCTCAGTTGGCCTTGATTCCGGCGAACGTCATTTTATTTTGTAAACAATAAAATATTAGTAATTGACAAAATAAATCAGCTGAACAGATATTTTACAGAAATGGGTTTCGCGAACATAGCTATAACGTTAATACGTGTTACAAGAAAATGTAATGGCGCCCATATGAAAAAGTAAAGTTGATGAATCATCATCAACTTTACTTTTTTATATGGGCGCCATATAGGATTTTTTTGCAGCCAAATAGTGCTTTTTATTCCTATTTCAACAATGTATAACATGTTATAGTTTAGGAGTTTATAACCTCACCCACTTCAAAAAACAAATATTTCCTCAGTTGGCCTTGATTCCGGCGAATGTCATCTAGCGTCATTATCAAGTTAGCTCGGGTATGTTATTAAATTTTTTTCAACTTTGTGAAATGGTTAACTATTTAAAGAAATACTTGATATTTTGCAACGTTATTTCCAAGGCAATAGAAATGTTAATATAGCTGCGCAAACGTATTTCGACAATTTTCCTGCAAGGCAGCATCCTAAACTAACTACTTTCGAAAACTGGTTACAAATTTGCTTAAATTCGGAAGTTTTAAAAAACCACGACCTAAGAAGTTAACCAACATTTTAAAGAAAATCCAACATCTTCAGCCAGGGATGTTGATAGAGAATTCCACATACCTAAGTCAACCATTTATAGGGTAGTTAGGACGTTAATATGTTGAGAAATATGGACAATATTTTGAATTTTAGGTCGTTATTTTACATCTTCATTTTAGTAGGAATATTAGTTTAGCCACTTTTCATTGTTTTTCTTTTCACTTGTTTCAATTAACTTGTTACGTGTAGTTTTGTTGTAACACGGTATTAACGTTATAGCTATGTTCGCGAACCCATTTCTGTAAAATATCTGTTCAGCTGATTTATTTTGCCAATTACTAATATTTTATTGTTTACAAAATAAAATGACGTTCGCCGGAATCAAGGCCAACTGAGAAAATATTTGTTTTTTGAAATAAATGAGGTTATAAACTCTTAAATTATAACATGTTATACATTGTTGAAATCAGAATAAAAAGCACTATTTGGCTACGTAAAAATCCAATATTGCGTCCATATAAAAAAATAAAGTTGATGATGATTCTAAAAACCCGAAACGTAGAAAATAAAAATTGACTACTCGGTCATATTCTACGAAAAAAGTTGTTTTGAAGAAGTTTTTACAGATTTGAAACAATTTCACTCATAAAAAAAATATGGCCGATTTTCGAAAATACATGTTTCAGGTTTTTTCAAAATTTATCAAAAACCTAAATAGATAAAACCATGTAGTAAACGGGATTAGCTTACTAACATAATTGTCCAAAACTTTCCCCATTGAACCGATTTTCTATCTATCGTGGTTTCCAAGTTCCCCATACATTCCCCACCAATTTGGGACACACTGTACATGTGCTTTAAACTTAGGTAAACGTTTAACATAAGCAGTGTAAATAGGTGTATGTTTATTTGTTTAATATTCTATGTTAAGATACATTTTTTTAACTTTTAAAATCAGGTGGTATCTGATAAGGGTTTTCCGATATTAATATCAGCAATTTGGTGCTATACATTCAACTTAAAACAAACCACAGTCTAGGGTACCATAAAAATAGGTTTAAGTTACAAAAGTCACGTAGGTGTTACTTTAAAGTGTATTAGGAGTTAATGACGCTTGCATTCATAATAAAAAGTAGCAATAAAAGGTAACACGTAGGCGTACCAAGTTATTTAATTTTTTTTCCTAAAATATCAACGGAAGAAAAGGCAAAAATTTAATAGATAAGATTAAAGATTGATTAGTACCTAGTATGCTAAGTAAGTAATAAAAATTATGGATAAGCATTTAGAGCTATGTTGTAAAGAACATTAAAGTTTAATTTTACTTTAAGGGTTAGTTTAAAATGTATCTTTGTCTTAAGTGATATTAATAACACACACAAAAAATGATCATATTTCTAGGAACAGCAAAAATATATATATATATATATATATATATATATATATATATATATATATATATATATATATATATATATATATATATATATATATATATATATATATATATATATATATATATATATATATATATATATATATATATATATATATATATATTATTATTTTATATTTATAGTATTATTAAAACAATAATTTCTTTTACAATGTTTAACGTTTTTGCTTTTCCACCGTTGTAATATTATTATCAAGAATATGCAGTAAATTGACAAATCTACTAAAAATATATATTTTTGACATTTAGAGACTGATCTAATTTATTTTTTTGACCTTAAATCTACAAACTTTTAACTAAACTTTGCAAATGATTAAGCACTTTTTAAAACTTTTTTTGGCATACATTAAATAACTTTGCACACAAAGTTCTAAGGTAATCCAATATAACTGACACTCAACTATTACTGAGAAGAAATATTATCGGCCTCGGCAGTGTCTACCTGCCCCGCGACGGTGTAAATCACTTGACTTTTCTCGGAATTTAGAACATTAGGCGACGATTCAGAAATATTCTCGCTATCTCGTCTGGCGCCGTTCGTACATTGAATCATAAAATCTATGGCTTGGTAACACAGAATACACACTCCGATTATAATAAACGTTTCCATACTTATACTAATATTAAATAAATAATAACTAATCAAAGGACGCAAAAATCCCTTAACCAAGGTTGCACGTTTTAACACACTGTGAACACGCCTGAAAGTTTGCTGGAAAACGAATTCAGGAATAGAAATCAGCGGATTCCGAAGAGTCGTTGCCGCTTGATGACGAAAAACGAACTGCCAATCTGGTCCAGCAGGATATTCGCAAGGATGCTGCGAAAGGCGAAAGAAGACGAAGATGCACGAAAGGATGACAACGAAAGCATGTCGTGTGGTTTTTGCGTAAAGGGGGCTGTTTAAATATATCAAGGTATGATTTTTTAGTAACAAACTTTGGACGTATTTAATATATTTTTTAATGGCGATACGAATAAATTTATTTTTTACTAGATATAAATGGAGAAACGATTTATTTTTTTGAAACAAATTTTTTTGCATCTGAAGCATTTTCTTACTGCATATATTTAATAAAAACCAATAGTAAATACCATGTACATAATAAACTAATTTCTTTAACTGATTCTAGGGCTTTAAGTCCGGAATCCCGAAATCCTGGGATCCCGGCTTATGTTTAGATCCGAAAATCTTGGGATTGAGGTTTAGCAATCTTAAAAATTTCCTTTTTTTTTAATAATCGAGTAATAATCTGTTCTTAATGGTTCTCGTGCAAAATGCATTTCTTTATTCTTTATCGGCGGTTTTTTGCGTACAATACGTCTTAATACTTTAAACGCAATTTTAAAAAAATATCACCTAATAAGCATACTTTAATTAATTTTAAAACGGTTTTTATTTACATCAGTGCTACAAATATCAACTAACAGGATAACCTACAAGTGTGGAAGCTAAAAGAGCCTTTTCTTTGTGAGCCATTTTTGCGACCAAACTGGCGTTTTCTACCACTCTTAGCATCCTTGATTTTATTTAAAAAAGAGCTGTTTGTTTTACCAATGATCCCACGCTTACTAGAAGGACACCTTCTCTTGCCCACCACTGGGGAACTGTCACTCTTTTTTATAGGTATTTTTACGCTCCAAGAAGTTGGCCAGCAGAATTTTTCCTTTGGCACCTCCCAACAGAGCAACACAGTGCCACTTTTATGCATCCTTTTACTGATTAACTTGAGATGCCCCGAACTTACCACTTTGTTTGTTCCTGCAACCTTAAAATGTCCACACTACTTGAAGATGTTTTCCTTTCTCCTTCAAATTCATCAATATTTAAGTCACATGTGAATAAACTTGCTTTGACCATACTAAAGATCCATACAGTAAGTTAGTACTTCGGACTTGAGCTTTCGTACACTGTCCAAAGATAAAAAAAAGATAATTTAAGGGGCTTATTTATTTTTTAGAAGCAAAACAAAACCCGGATATTGTTTTTGCTTTTTTAAAAAGTTAAAGGTGTGGCTAGATTTTTCACTTACCTATTAGCTTATACGTATCTGTATATTTTTTTATTTTTGTGGTTTTTAATATTTTTTCCATTGTATGCACTTTTATTTGCTATCGCTATTGTTGGATTTTTTAATAAAAATATTATTGGGGTTAAACCTGGGATCCCGGTTATTGGATTTTAATCCCGGGATTTTAAAACTGAATCCCGATCCCGAAAATTAAAAACCCCAACTAATTCCACCAATAAAGATGGCTATAATAAAATCTTTGCACGAATAGCAATCTATGCCATTTTTGCTTGTGACATCAATATTATGTGTTTTTTCGATAAATTATAAAGAAAGATTCCACAAGATATATTAAGTTTTTACTTGTTAAATAGATAGACTATTAAAATATAACATAAGTAAATAAAACGTGATTAATAAAATCTATTCCTAAAAGCTACAACTTATAAACTATCCGTTGTTCATCGAAGCTTGACCAGTTTAGCAACGGCAGCCAGATATGTGAAATGTCGATACTAGGCTTGCTTAATGTATTTGGGTTTCTTAAAATTATTACAGCTTTTTTATTTTTTTTTCTTTCAGTTGTTTTCTTTATAAGTAATTTTTGCTTCCCACCATTGTATGCGATGTTGTTTTAACCATGCAATACCCGACTTTAAACATTTCATTTCGTTTCGTATGTTTTTTATGTTGTTTAACTCTAAGTTCGAGTGTTATTTTTTTCACAATTCACCTTATTTACAGGGAATTCGGTAAATACAGCCATTATTTAAAACATTGTTGTTCGGTCTCGTCTTAGTAAAAATACTTCTTGGAGTGGCTTGCAATTTAAATGTCTTTTTAATATCATATTATTGAATATTAATGTACCACTAAAAGAATCGTTACGAGTAAATATTATTCGAGCTAAGCCCAAAGAAGATGAAACACTAGTAAAACGCACCACCTCGCCCCTAAATGAAGTGATGGAGTTGTTGGGGCTGTGCCTCCGTAGTTCCAAATTTCAAGTAAAAGGTGGGTACTATACGCAGGATGATTGGTAGCAAAAATTTATATAGAACGATTTAAGAACCACACAATTAAAACTGAAATAATCAAACCAAAGGTTCGGGTAAGATATGTTGACGATACTTTTTCATAAGACATCAAAATTGCTTTCGACCTTGTATTAAATTTACAATTTAGAAGAAGCAAAATTTTCCAATACTTTTTCTAGACGTTCTAATTAAATAATAGACATGTACAAATCTCGGTATACAGAAAACCTACTTACACTGGACAATATTTACACCAAAATTCTAATCACTTTACGAAACAAAACAAGCGGTCATATGTACTCTCTGTAACCGCGTAGTGACCTTATATAACAGTAATAAATCCCTGCACAAAGAAATAAGTAATATAACTAGGGATCTTAGGCAGAGCGGCTACAGTAAGAGACTGATTAAGGAAACAATCGACAATTATCAAAATAAGACAAAAAACTCTTTAAACAGGACTTAACAAGACCAAACATTTATGACAATTCCGTATACTAACTTTGGAAAAGATTCGCAAAATCGCACACACAAGTGTAAGATTAAAACGGCACTTAAATGTCAAACCAATCTGAGAAGTATTCTTAATAAGACAAGACTGGACAAATAATGACTCTATTCACCAAATTTTCTGTAAGTGTACTGGGGTATACATTGGAGAAACAAAAAAACTACTCAAATTTAGAGTTAAAGAACACAAGAAACATACGGAACGAGGTAAAATGTTGAAGTCGAAAGTTGCCGAACACGTATGGTCAAAACCACACCGCATACAATGGTCAGAAGCAAAAATTATCCATTAAGAAACTAATGAATAAAAAAAATTTAAAGAACTGTGATAGTTCTATTTGGCAAGCCAAGTATCGACATTCGGAATGTTTGGCAGCCGTTAATATTAAATTTATTGTATAAATAAATAGTAATGCAAATTATATTTTTACATTTTTAGTGATTAATTAACTTTATACGACGTATTATTTACCTGGATACATGGTTCATCTTGCATTATACTATGTATGGCTAAGCGCTCGGCACTCTCCGCATTCATCTTAAAAACGGTGAAGCGTATAAACAAAAGTTTAAGCAAAATGTGTACAAAATTTTATTCTCCACAATTTTTATAATAAACGCAAATATAATTTAAACCATATGAAGAGCGATATTTTCGAAACAAGGAATTTTGTAACCTACGACCTTTAATATCTTAAGACGCAGAAACAAGACTTTATGAGACTTTAAAGACAACTTTTAAAATACTAAAATAAAAGTTTACACAACTTTGCAGCCCATTATCTCTTATTCCGAGGTTAGACCCCTATATTAAGATTTCTTTGGCATGTACCTAACAATTTTTCAAGGGTGCTAGTATTGTCGCAAGATTTTTTGTTTGTTACGAAAGCACAATATTTCTTTTTCTGTCAACAAACTTAAAAATAAAGATATTGCATTTATTTGTTACTTTATTTTTTAAGCCGATATTAGCAACATTACAATTCGTTACATTTTGGACGTAAATTTCTGTTCCAGTAATATTTCATTCACTCCTAATAAAATTCGAAAACGGCTACTCACCGTATGTTGATCGGTAGATTTGTGAACTATTATAGAATAGTTATTACGGAAATCCGTCGACATATTACAGCAAATTCGCAGAATATTCACTGCAATTCATTATGTAAGTCCAACAAAAATGCAGTGAAAAACGTATTTTAAATGTAGAGAAAAGTAAAAAGGTGTTCCTATCTACCGCAAAAAAAACTTTAAACTATTATCCCCTTTGTGCTTTTATGCGTTAATTGCGAAGTGAAGAACAAATAAGCAAAAACAGTCGATATAACGGATAGTAGTTGATGAACGTATTTAGCGAAATTATAACAAGAGATCATAAGCGTTTAACAAATTAAAAGTTAATTAGGCTATTAGTAAGTCGGGGATGTAATATTTCATTTGCAGTGAGTAAGTGGCGATCTTATGCTCAACCCTAATTTGTAGTTCCGCCAAATGCTCGAAAAAGATTAAGCCACAACTTTTTACCATTTTAGGTAGTTCCTATGTTTTATAGGATTTTGAAATTTCCTTAAATAGCTTTAAATGGTTTAGGTTATGTGCGCCTTGCCAAACGAGCTGATTACTCCAGTATTACATACTAGGTAGAGGTAGCACAGCAAAGTATATCATAAAAATAACATTGTTATTAAAAGGTTTTTCTTCATAAAATTGATAAGCATATAAAACTTTTACTGAAAAATTCAATTAAAATTAAATGATGTTGACTTTGCATAGCTAAAATTGTTTGTAAAATAACTTAAAATGTTAAAGAAAAGAAGAATTAATCGAGCTAAGAAGCAAAGAACCTTTGAAAAACGAACAAACCGAAATAAGCGCACAAGGCAAAACGTGTTAGCGAATAACAAACATTCGCCAGCAAGCATCGGGATTTTATTGTTTCGAGATGACACTGGGACGTGTCCTTAATTCCTAATGCTGGGATTGCGCGGGGTGATGGCCTGTTTTTGAATAAAGGTAGAAGCTTAAATAAAATCCAATTCATCACAGAGTGAAGCTTATTTAAAAATTAGGTTATTGTAAAAAAAGTTTAATAATTTAGAAACTAAAAAAAGGGGGAAACAAATTTTAGTAGGTAGTGTCTATATAAATGTGTGTCAGAAAATGCTAAAATGCAAAATGTTTTAAAATAAAATAAAAAGTAATATATAATTTTTGCCTTTAGGATATCCCACAAAGATTGTATGAGCCAACTACCGTGGATGATAGGTTTTTAGATGTTTGGCCCATTTTATCTCCATTTCCGTTAACGTTGTTAGAGTACCAAAACGCGGTAATGCCACTACGAACAATATGCAATTAACTAATACCTCTGGACTACTCCTCATTAACTCTTGGGTAATGTCATGTGGACGTGCCTTACAGTTTAACGTAGATTGCGAACAACACACACGAAGGCACGCGGTGTTACTGGATGTTACCCATCCAATCACTGTCACCCATCCCATCACTAACTCGATACGAAATACATCTAGCGAGAGAGTCATAATAAATAACACACAGGACTTGATGTCTTGTTTAAAGTGTTTTGACACGGGGTAGCATTTTTTATATATGGGTATACTGACAGTCAAAGAAAAACATATAAATAAATATTGAATATTTATTTAAAACTACACATTGTAGCTGGTAATTCCTTGTTAATATATTTATAAAATAAATGGAACAAAAAAACTGTTTATTTATTAAATTTATCTTTCTGCAGCATCGCATTTAAAAAGTGAATTAAAATTTTCCCTTGATAAACAGGAACTTAACAAAAAAATATAAAAAACATAACAATCAAAACATTTATATCACATTAAAATGTACAAAGTAAAAAAGTGTTTGCAAAATATATTTTTTTTTAATAAATAATTAGCGTTCATGTAGGTTGCATCATAAACAGATAAAGAAAAGTAAATCTATTTCACGTTATAACTTATATCTACAGTTTTGCAAGCTTTAAATATACTTTGTAGGTAAAATGTAACAAAAAATTTTTCATAGTGTTGTTTTATTAAAATTCCTATTCTGACTTTTTTTGTTTTGTTCCTATATAGGTTTTGGATTCTGAGAAATTTTCTATTAATTTAAACAGTATATCAATGTGCAATTCACGTATTTTTAATTTAGTATTTTAACCAATATTTGATTTAGAGGTTTAAATTGACAGAATACTTGTCTAACCTAAGTAAATACGATAAACCAACATTCCTTATGTATAATGTGTGCTAGTTTTGCCAGTAAGCAGACAAACTGTTGGCAGATTCATGAATAAACTATTGCTTCTCTCGCATCTCGAGAGTGTATGAGCACCAAGGCGTTTTATGTATGTAGCAAACAGAACTTTCTGGAAAATAAAAGTATGTGTCTTGATATAATGCACAAGTAATATTTTAAATAATTAAAAATGTGGTTAGGCTTTTTACCTTAAAAATATATGTATATATTCTTTAATTTATATTTTAAAACAAACCGGAGAAAAACAAACAACATAAAAACATTTTTAGGAAAAACAATTAATTTAAAAAGGCCTGAAGGTTTGTTTATTTACAAAATCAAAATTTTGTTGTAAAGTTATTAAATACAAAATGCTTTATAAAATGTTTTTTTTATTAATATGAATGCTACAAGCGATTTGTAAGTAATTATATACGATGTTTTTTTTTTTGCAATTGGGTTTGTTTTACACAAAGAGAAAATTTTAATGATCGCTTAAGCAATATGTGTATATGTTTTTTTTACCAAATAAATGATTCTATTAAGCATAAAAAATACATATTTTCTATGTTGCTCTCGGTCTAAGACTAGTCAGCTGCCTACTGCTGTAACGAAAATTAGAAAGGCAAAAATTTATTAAGATTTTGCTTATTAATAAAAATAAAAAATTAATTTGTGCAAAAGAAGGAAAAAATAACTTTGGGGATTAACAAAGCAATTTATTTTTGATTTAGGGTTTAATATATATAAACAAAAGTAATTTATAGGGTAAAAATTACTTTTGTACTAAATATTTTGAAATACAACATTTCAATTGATTTAGTTTTATATATTAAAATGTTAATTAATAATAGAAAAGTGTAAAAATAAAAGAATTCAAATGTATCCTTAATCATATATCGTAATTTGTATCCTCAACTTTTTTGTCTTGGGTCTCATTTGTATTTGCAGGATAATAAAGCCCCTAATTTGACATTTTAAATTATGCATCTCACATAAGTAACAAAGTCCTAATAAGACGGAGAAATAAAAGAAATCGTTTTTAAACGTAAATTCGGCGACAGCTTAACTAATTCGTATAAGATACCTATTATCGCCTAAATATTTTTTTTGGTTTAGAATTGGCACTAAAGTTTAAAATATTTGATAAATGTATAGCGTACCTAATACGTTAATAAACCTAAAACCACATTCCAATATATAAATAACGCTCATTCTAAATACCATAATTTATAATTGTTTTAACATAGAAAAAAATATAGGTTAGATAAAGACAAACCGTTTTAAAATAGTACCTCTAATTTAAAATGGTGATTCCCAATCACATCGAGTTAAACAGATTTTTTTAAATTCATACTTCGGGCTTGTACTTCCACAGGATACGTTAAATTAAAATTTAAAAAATAATAATAATTTGGATGTGTCACTATTTAACTTTTATGTGTTGAAAAATAATGTACGATTTACGTTTAAATATAATTTTAGGTATTTTTGCCCTATTATGATTTGTTGTCTTTATGTGATTAATTATTGAATGGGTAAACTTAACTATTTCTAATAATAAGTTAATGAAGGTTTTACAAAAACTGTTTTACAAAAATTTTATAAAGTTTTTTTTATCTAGCAGTTTTTTAAATTCTGTTAGGTTCAAGATTTTAGATACATACATTACAAATTTGAAATAAAGTAAATACTCCTCGTCCGATTTTATTTGAGCAATACGTAAACTAAACTTAATAGATAACTTTAAAAGTAGCCCTTAAAATAAGCCCCACTATATTTTTAAGAACATTCGTACATCATTATACTTATAACCAGTATATTTTGTGCTAGGAATTGTATTGTTACAATCAAATTATATTTCTGCATTATCTTAGTAATAAAGGTAACATTTTTATTAAAAGGAAAAAAGATTAAATCAATAATTACCTTGTTCCTAATCACTTACATTAGCTTAAAAATAAATACAGGTATACCCTAAAATTTATTTTTTGGAAAAATTAAATATTCATAAATGATATCATGTAGTGATTTTCCCAATAAACAACCTAATCAAAACACATAAAATTGGTTTAATATAAAGCATTTAATTATTATGTGGATAATTTCTTTTACGTATAGTGTAATTAATTAATTCAGTTGTTAATAAAAAGACGGATTTTTCATATAACGTAAATTGATAATATTTTTTTTCTAGGCAAATTTCAGCAGCACTGGTATCTATACTAAACTACTGCAATATTTGTAGCAACACTAAATTAATTTTCAATATCAATTTGAAATACATTTAGAAAAAACAAAGTCTGAAGTTTTATTACGAATTTACCCAATGTAAATTATAAAAAGAAAACTATGCGCCACAATTGTACTATAACAGTTTTTTTTAATTTACAAAAACAACGTCGACGCAAAATATTTTTCTACAAGAGAAATACAATAGTGAAAAGTGCTTTTATAACTACGTAATGTAGCTAGTTTAAATTTAAAAAATAAGTTTTGTTAGTTTTAAAAAAAATTAAATTAACCTTTGCATAATTAAATGTATGTATAAAACTGCTTTTACATTATTGTTGTATTGCTAGTTTTATAGTCAATTCTGGTACAAAGCAGAATTTTATTTTATTATTAGAATATTTGCTAAAAAATATTTTTAAATTTAAATTCATGCGGTGATCAATAACACTACAGAAAAAAAAACTATTTTAGAGATTCTTGATTGCTAAAAAAATACTTTGTTTTGGTAACTAAATAATATGTCAAGTGCTTTCATATATTTAAGATATTTTTTTCCTTAGCACACCAAAGTCACAGTCATCTTTTTATATTAAATAAACCACGAAAATAAACCGAAATTGATATCCAGACAAAATCAACTTATCGGAGCGTCTTCATCCTAAAATTGAATGTTGACTCACCGTCCTCCCAGGCGCATTCATAACATCATTAGGAGAAGCTGATTATGTATTGACTTACCTGAAACGAAAAAAAATTGTTTAATAAAGCGTAATAGATAATATATGTCGATAAAAATGCAAGCAAAGTAAATTACATTGGCGTTTCTTTTTAGACTTTGGTCATTGCCTATAAATATTTTAAAAACTTTATTACGTATAAAATAACTTATGAAATACATGAGTTTATTAGACCGATATCCCACTACATGTTTTCTACGTTTACATGTTTATTTATTAAAATATATTTTTCTAAAGTTAATTATAAATAGACTAATGTGGATCCGCAAGGTTGCCCATTAAAATGTGGCCGCAAGTAATTAAAATTAAAATTTATTTTATTAATTTAATTAATTACTTCCATTTGTTTTTTGGATTATATATTATTTATTTTAAGGTAAAAAATAAAATTTGGTTTGTAGTATTTGACGTAAATATGCATTGTTTGACCTAAGCAATTCTTTTGTATCAATTTCGGTTTGACCGATAATAACTGGTACTTTTAAATTTTAAATTAGACCAACAATATATTTTCTCTTATTCTTATCGTATACATTATTTTGAATATAATGACGCCTCATATGTGATTTTTTGACAGTTTTGCGTTGGATTTGTTAATTTTGAATCAAGTGGCCATGGAATAAACTATTATTTGTCTTTTAATTTTTACGGCTCCTTTAGACGGCTTTAATGTCAGAGATCCAACCGCTTAGTTTCTACATAAATCTGTTTCTTAATTAAAATATATTTTTAAAGTTAACTGTAAATAAACTAAATACAAATCCGCAAGGTTACCCATCAAAATGCAGCAAGTAATTTTAATTTAAATTTAATTAATTACTTTTATCATTTACGTTTATGTGCCTTTCAGATGAAATATTATTTATTTTTTACCCTAATTTAATTTGTCATATTGTGCACATTTTACTTTTAATCTATTTAGACCTAAATTGTAATCCTGGTTTGGTTTATTATTGTTTAGCCCAAAAAATTAAAATTTGAAACCAAAAGTACGTTTTATTTTTTTGTTATATAGATATGCCATTTACTCTAGGTTAATTAATATTTTTATAAGTTATTAACTAAGAAACCACACTTCTACAATTTAGATATATTTATATAGGTAATTATCTTTTTGATCCATATACCAAATCATTAAATTCAAACGAGAAAAGCAGCTTGGAGGGATATTTTGTAAATATTTGGTAACCACGGAATTAGTTTTATGTTTTTTTTTACCAATAATAACGAAATTAAACTTTATGTGTTTAATATCTGGCGATTATTAAAAATACGATGGTTATAAAACATATAGCATTTTTACAAAATTTAAACTTAGGTTGTAATTTTAAATTTTCAATCAATTGGGTCTAAGCCAAATCTAAAATAGGTCACACGCAAAAGTAAAACATATTAAAAATATTTTTTTAACAAATTATAAAACATTTTTTATGTATTTCGTTTATTATTAATAAAAAGACAACTCGTAGCTTTCATGAAAAAAGTACGTATTACATTGAAAATTAAAAATGCAAACATACAATAGAATGTTTCAAATATATTGTAGATCGATAAAATTTTACTGATAGGACAAAATAAACTGCAAGGTTTGTAGTGTGTGTGTGTGTTAATATTTTTTAGAATAACAATATTACTGGTTTTGATCTAACTTTTTTTGTTGTTTTTGTAAATATTTATATTTTTTTCTCTCGTCATTTAACGTCTTATCAAAAATAGTAAGATTATCTCACTGTTGACATGGCTGCGTGGATTACCACACCGCTTGTACTGTTTTCGATCTAGCTAAAGTAACCTTATTAGGTTAAACAAATTGTCTATAAATAGCAAAATTAATCGTCTTGTCTTCTTTTTTTTGTAGCTTAAACTCAAGACAATCCAATGGTAGTAAATAAACGTCCTGTTAAGCTAAGAATTCTACCGTTTTTAAGCATGATTTTGTTTTTCAAAAAGCGGTTTGCAATAAATGATGTAGCAACAAAAATTTCATCATTATTTTTATGTTTATTATAAGGATAATTATTTCGTAAATTAAAAAATATTCTGCGCATATTATTATGTTTTAAGCTGCGTTTAAATATTAACTTCTGTTGGGGTAAGTTTTTTGAACGTCTGTATATTTTAATTGACTTTATTAAAGTACAGAAAGTAATAGTACCTTCACTGCGGTTTTTAAATTTAACTTTGAGATTTTCAAATTTAAAACGACCAATAAAAAAGTCCCATTACACAAATTGACCGAGATCCCGTAATCCTACAAATTTAGTTACTGTGTTCTCAGAGCTTGCTGACCGTCTTTTCTTTTCTTCGTCGTTTTTATGTGCAAAGCTTCTTTTATTTAGCTTTCTATTGCATTACCAGTCGACATGAAAAAGGCTCTAATTAATTTTCCTTTTTCTTAAGTATTTCTCTTGTAGACACCCTTCACAGACCGAGGGAGGTTGCAGCTGATAGCTCTAAACGAATTAATCAGCTATATATCTAAAGCCAAAAAGTAAAATACTAAATCACTTTAGAGTGTCTTTTGTTTTTCTGCCCAGAAAACTGCGTAAAATTAATTAAGCAATACTTTAGTAAGTGGTGATTCAAAAAAAAAGGGTTGTGTGTTATTAAAAATATAAACTTTTACCAATTTTTATAACAAAAAAAAATACTTAAAAAAGAAACAAATGTAACTAAGAAATTACAATTCATGTGTTTTTTTGTACATACCACATTAATAGTGTTCTTTTCCTAATACAAATTTTTCGTGTTAAAACATAAATACCTTTGAAAGTCTAGCGGCCGAGTGATGATCGCGTTGTTAAATTTAGCAATGGACTTAGCGATTGTTAAAAGTTAACAACGGTTTAGAATATTTAACAAAACGTCATTGTCAGTGTTATTTAATGATTTTAGTAGGCAACCTGTCAAAATCTGACATTTTGTTAAACATTCTAAACCGTTGTTAACTTTTAACAATTGCTAAGTCCATTGCTAAATTTAACAACGCGATCATCACTCGGCCGTAATCTCACAAAATACATCCCGTAGGTTAACTTTTAAAATGAATACTATACATTAGTCAAAAAATTAAAGTTTGCATACTGTTGCAACCTGGAAGCTATTTTTTCTATAGCCACAAGTGCGCAAATATTCCTTCTAAATTTTAATAAAAATCTAAATTTAAACAGTAAATTTCCCTTTTTAGTTGTGACAACACCGCCCTAATAAATTTCTTTACCGATCTAAAAGCAACGAAACAAAGGAAGCCGCCCGTCGCTATGCAACGCTAATACATAAACGTGCTTCATGCCGGTCGGGGGTTGCACAGTCGCGAAATAGGGTACCAACGTCGTAAGAGTACGTCACGCGCGCGTCAAGTAAATAGACCAATAAAATGGGTCGCATCGAAGGCCGTGCGGCAGTAAAGCGAGGTCAAAGCACTAACAATTCTTTAGTAGGACTTTGAGTTTTGTCAGTAAATCACTGTCTGAAATTGGTTCTCGCATTTCGAGCAAATTACCGAAATGTTCTATTTAAATAATTTGATGAAATGTCAGTTTCCATGGTAGCTAACGCTACTTTCTTAGTGTTAGCACAAGAAAATTGGCTACACATCTTTTCTCTGTAATCAAGTAAAATTATAAGATTTTGTACGAGGTGTATATTTCTTAGCTAAGTAAAGCTATTCAAGTATTTCTTTATGTCAAATCTAATTTGACATGTCTACGTAAAGTTGCAAGGTAATGTTAAGTGGTGATGAAAATTTAAGTTATGTGCTGGAGCAGGACAGACCTAAGCTGGGAGTAGTGAATAATGAAAGTGATTTGTGAATGGTATGTTTTGAAGATCAGCGAAGAGTCAAGGTAATATCCGAACTTATTGATAAGATAGTTCCTCAATAATTAATACAGGGTGTAACCAAAACTGTAAATAATTTCTAACTTTTATAGTCATAAAAAACAATCTTTAATTGTATAGTAAGGTCGAAAGACTTACGCCCCATAGACTCTGGAAGGCTTTTCGGTTTTTCAGTGAAATTTAAATACATTCCTTGTAATTTAACCAAAATTTTTCTGAGTTAATTTCGTATTTCTTTTCTCTCACATTTAATAAATCAACTTTAATAAATTTCTGAACAGTTGATATTGTAACTAGATAACAATTAGATTTAATTTTTCTTTTGACAAATGAATTAAGGCTGCCAGTGTCTAGAAAAAGAGTAATTTCAAATTATTTCTTGAATATTGTTAAAAGTAAATAAAAATTCAAGTTATTTGCCTAGGGGAAACTTTATTTTGGAAATTTTGATACGCTCCATTGGCGTATCGCATGTATTTGTGGGGTAATAATTTATATATTTTTTTATAAATAAAACTTGTATATATTAATTCTATTCTAGTGTCTTTCTACAGGGCGTCCAAACCTTAAATTTGCAATTATTGGGTTGCAGTTCATATTTAGCCGATAACAGAGTTTGTCGGCACTACTTATGGTGCGGGGAGGTACCGATTTAAGTGTTCCCATTGTATTCTTCAAAAAAGTAATAAATTCATATTGAAAAAAAAAATATTGAAACAAATTAAAAAATTAGCTATATATATATATATATATATATATATATATATATATAGGTACTAAAATGCAGAATACAATGATTTAAAAAACATTTTTATCTTTAAGGTCGAGTTGCGATGCTTTGTCTACGAAACCTAACTTAGGCGCACAGGTCAAGCTCTGGCCTAAAGCAGGCAGTGTGTATATTACACCAAAGGTTTCAACGTATTTTCACCCCTATGATAACCGCGTTATTGTTTTACATACATGCATAAGATTTGGTATGTACAATCAGATTGGTATTCTAATTACCTGTGAAAAAATTAAAAAAGTTATGTCAAGAAATTTCGGAGATTAGATTCGATTTTGAAAATCTCCCAATTTACTAGTGACTGACTCCTTAACGCATCAAAATTATGAGGCACTTATTGAGGGAGTAGAAACTTGAAATTTGGTATGCAAGTAGGTTTTAGGATACAAGTAAAGGAAAAATTCTAAAAACTGCACATTTTTACTCGGAACGCCCTAAAAGAGGAGCAATAATATCGTCTATTTAGGGGGTATTTTAGAAGTTGGCAATCTGATTAAACAAACGTTTCTAAGATCATAATCGTCTAGGAATTTAAAATGCAGGCAGATTTTTAGTTACTTAAGAAAGAAAACTGCTATATTTTACCTCTTAGACCTCAAACCAGGCGCAATTTAGGGGCCTTAAAATAAAAAATTTTTGTACTTCATATTTAGTTTACGGGTTGGGATCTACCTACAAAAACAGAAATATCCAAAAAAACAATTTATTAATACAGACAGATCAGTAAACAACTTGTCAAGTAAAAAAAAAAATAAACAAAGTTGTGGACAGAACTTGGTCTAATTTTAGATCTTACCACTTTAAGTTTTTTTTTATCTTAGGACAGTCCTCAAAGGCTGATGCCTAAGTACTAACGTACCGTGGGTGTCTTAAGTGTGGTGAGAGGAAGTTTGTTCACACGGGACTTAAATATTTGGAGATTCGGAGGAGAAGAAAACACTTCTGTGGGCAGCAGGTTCTATAGTCTGATGAAGGATGAAGGAACGAAGAAAGTGGGACGTTCGGGGTCTCTCTAACTGAACTGTAAAAGGATGTATAAAAGTTGCACTACGTGTTGCTCTGTTGGAAGCTGCCAGAGAAGGAATTATACTGGCCAACTGCTCAGAGCAGCTCGACGGTGGGCAAGAAGAGGAAGTCTGTCTGTGAGCGTGGGATTATTAATAAGACAAACAGCTCTTCTTTGAATGGAGTCTAGAATGCTAAGTGATGTAGGGGACGCCATTTCTTCTAAAGAGGGTCTGATTTGGGATACATACAGAGTATACAGATTGAGAAAAGAGAAATTCTTTCTGGCTCGAAAGAGGAATCCAAACTTTTTAAGTGAGCGAGGTTTTTGGCTAGGACCTCAAACTTATGGACGATCATATTACAAAATATTGTTAACTTTGCTGCACTTATGGTCTTTTTCAAAACACACTTCTATCTTAGAAAAGCCTATCCTTGATATTTATATTTTAATTTAGCAAAAATTTAGGTAGGATTAAAAAAATTTTGTAAATTTTACTTTATCACTAATTTTTAATATAATTTTACTGGCAAAGGGTACACATACATTAAAAAAATAAGAATAACAAAAATAGTAAATAATGCTGTCCAGCCATTTACATACGATTTTAAAAACACATTATTGTCCTTCATTTGACAGTTAAATCCTTTTAAAATATGTTCTCTCTAACTACTGTATTGTTATTATGCAAACTGATGGTGAATTGTTTCGTTAATATTATCGATGTGTTTTGTCAGAGTAATCCAAATCCCTTGTTGTGAACGGACAGATATTTTATTAAAATGTGAATGTATTCAAATTTAGGTCATTATTATGTTTTCACTGCTCTATCTATCCAAATAACAGCATGTTTAAAAATTAAACAGTAACGTATTTAGTTGCTTCATATCTAAAATATGCAGCTTTTTTTTTATGTGCAAAAAATAAAAAAGGCACAAAAAAGTTAAAAAGAACAATAAAAAACTGATAAAAATATAATACTATAAAGAGCAACAGCTAATAACAGTATAGCCTTTTATTTCACTTATTTTGTATAAATAGCTTTATTATAAGTAGAAAAGTTCAACTGTGTTTCAAATAAAAGTGTAATTTATCATTAAGGTATCGGTTTAATTAAAGAAAAAAATACGGTATAAAATATTTTAAAAACCTTCAAATTTAAAAGAGGGTTTGCTGAATTTCGCAGTGAAGTATCAGAAAACAAGAAAAACTGTATTGACAAAACTAACTTCATAAACAAAAAAAGACCATATATTTTACAATAATTGATTACAAGAAATATTTAAATTATGAACCATCCTATTGGCCAAAAAAATATACTTGAAAACTACCTGGCCTATTTTATAACATCACTGAAAGAATGTTAGTTTTTATTTTTGTTTAACAATTATTTTTTGCAAGTTAACTATTTTATAAACTTTAGATTTGGAAAATCGTACTTTTTAATCTGTCGCAAAAAAAAGAATCACACACAACATATCGACAACATAACAAAATAATGACACACAAACGTAGGTGGAGAATATTTATGTTACGACATACTGTTATTAAAATTTTCTGCAGTTTATTACACCGTTACTAACGAAATAATCCTTATTATTAATTACATATATTTAACAATGCAAGTTTCAAAATTTACTTTTAAACTTCCCTTTCCTGTTTTCAACACAATACACCCACCGTTAATATCAGTTTTAGTTAGAAAATATTTTTTGCCCTTGTAACTCGATAAAACTAAAACAGTAGTACTTTCTGTTACCTTCAATAAACTTATTAGTTGTTAAAGTTTATGCCACGACGACGACGATAGAATCCGGGCTACAAGATACAGGGGGTCTTTAATACTCTCTCTGTGAATGCTACACATACAAATCTCTCTAGTCTAAAATCTGTTAATTTTGATGTTAAAAGGGAGCCAGTACAAGTAATATAAGATATTAGATTATAGATTATATTAATGTCCTGACCATCTTTGGGTTTACTTACTGAGAGAACTTGAAATCAAACAAACTTTAATATTTTGTATGATCAATTTTACGAAACTACGTTTATGTATTTATATTAAGTCTTCCTACATTTAGCACATTAATTTTACTTGGATCCCGATCCACAATTAACTGCATCGAGACAGCATTACAGGCAAGCACAGTAGGAGACTGAAGGCCAAAACCAAAATATGCTGATATGAGTCAGTAACAACATTTTCATAAAATGGATGTTTACCAAAACTAAAAAGACTTAAGAAAGCAATCGTAGGACACAAAGGAAAAAATATTAAAAATTAAATTAAACTCAGGTGTGCTGTAACAAAAGAAATGCCTGTTATAAGATATGCCCAAAATGGCGTTTAAAAAATGTTTTAAATTTTTTAAGAAGTATAACTTTGCTAAATAATAAAATGTTCTGTGAAATTTAAAAATTTAACTTATCTGCAAAGATATTTAAGTATTACCTGAATTAGATGATGAATTCTCGGACTAAAAGGTCAGAGATTAAGTTTTTACTTTTAGTCTACCAAATTAGTTTTCGGAAAAGACCAAATCACAGGGATTTTAAGCCTCCTATAACTTTGGTTACCGAAAGAAAGAGATCGGATATGACGGAAATATTACGCACGTTAAGTTGATGTCCGAACACATCAAAAACACTATATATATAATAATTTTTTTAGTTAATGGAAGCTATTTAATTAGATATAATAAAATCTTAAAGACCATTGGCGCACTTGAGATTTAAAAAAAAGTACAAAGCTTGCAAAATGTTAAATGATTTGTGTACATTATATTAAAACGGAAAAAAAAAGAACGTTAAAACCTCAAAACGTTTTATTCATAAAATTTAGGGCATTTATTTTTAAAATTCACCTAATTTTATTTTTCCATTTTTTTTTTTTTCTATTTGAAAAAACATTCGGTTTTTATCATAACTTCGTTATGATATAACCTTTATGTCTGAGTCGTAAATGATTGTTTTCCGAAAACTTTTATAAACCAATAGAATATATGCATCAATAAATTATTGCAATTAAAATAATTTACATTCTATTTTCCAAGAAAAATAATGTAAATTATGTCTAATTTCAGAGCTGGCGTATGCAAGTTTTAATTGTTGAGTATCCGCTATGCCATGTGTATACATTAACTGTTTATTTCCAAATTTTAATCAACAGAAACCTGCTTTGGCTTTATGCTGATGCAGAGACGCAAAAGCACAATAACATAGATACAACATAGTAAATAATGTAAATCTAAAAGTTACTAACTTATACAAGCAGAAAATTTTATTTAAAGTAATGGTATTATATGTTTGGTCAATAAAATAAATCCTGATTATATTTTTCAAAGAAAAATCTGAACTTAGTATTGAGTTAATTATACGAATGTAATGTATCCTAACAGGACAGCCCACCAAACCTTATAAGTACTGCTTCCTTAATCGTAATTAATTTGTACTTTAAACAAGTACAAATTAATTACGTATTAATTACGTATTCCGTCAGCGTTTGGTAAGTACTAAAACATGCCCGGTACCTCAAAGTTACCATTTATTGTCGATGATTTTATAATGCAGATCTTCCCTACGATTCCTATTTTATTATGCGGTCTGATGTAAATAAATAATTTGTTATTGTCGAGCGTAAACATAAACTGCTAAACAAATTTGGGAGTATAAGCGCGCAGGTATTTTAAGGTACTATTACCTATTAGAAGCTAAAAAAAAAGACACATTTTTAATATTTTTTTTTTTACTTTTTAATGTTTATTTGTTTCTGTGGTTATGGTCAAAAGATAATAGATTAAAAAATATGAAATTTTTATAGAAGTTTTTTTTCTATTCTTTTTATTTATCGTTGTAAATGGGTGTCAAAATATAAATGAAAACCATGTGCATTCCATCATTTATATGATAAAGATATTCCCTTTTATTAATGGAATTTATAAATACCATTAGAGTCCTAAGCAAAACTGTTTTTCAACACAATTCACAAGACAATCCGGATCAAAGTAACATTTTTTGTATTATTATTTTTTTAATTTCTACCCTTTATTTTATAGGCAATGTTTAGACTAAGACAGAGCTCAATAGCTCATGTCCTGCAGTTTGTGTGTCTATTTTTATTTATTTTTAAATACACTATTGCAAAAAATTAAGGGAGTAAGAAAAAATTATGAATTTTTCAGTGATTTTTGGAGGTCTATATTTCTGTGAAAAATAGTCACATCGAGATCGTAAAAAAAGCATCTTGAAGCAAAGATTCCAGTTTCGAGATTTTTTGACCAAAAATTTTTAAGAACAACAGTAACCCAGTATTTCGAAGAAATAACACGAAAACAAAGTTAGTAAATTTTTTGTGTTGTTCTTGTAGGTGTACCGGCTTGGAATTTTTTACAATAAAATCATGGTATACAGTGGATAGCCTGTTCATTCGGCTTTATTTTTCTTTTTTTTTTAATTTTGTGTGTGTTTTCCTCCTTATCATAACTTCGTTATTGTTTAACATAAAAGAATGACATTAAGTAGGCAAATTTGCATGAGTATTTTAATTACCTGTGAAAAATTGACAATGGTATGTCAAGTGGTTTTCAAAATATTCGATTGACTCGTGAAAATTTGATATGTAAGGATTTTCTCAAAGGGGGGAACAAATCTTTAAGTACTCCTTAAAACACACTTTCCAGGTACGAAATTCAGACAACCGGAAGACCATTAGGTACAACTGAATCTTGAGCACAGAGCTAAAACAGCTGACTAGGCTGTAGTCAAAAAAATGGTCAGCTATGAAAAGATTAAACATGCCATGACAACATTTAAGCGTAGAAATCGCCAGGTTCAGACAATATTTATCCCGTCTGCAGCGGGGTCATGATTTGTTGTTGCCTTACCTGTGCGGGATTTGCAGAACATGCATGGCAACAAAGTACGTTCCGAAGGAATGGAGAGTTGCATCTTTAAACCTAAACCCGGGAAAGAAAGTTACACTGTCGGCAAGGCATACAGAACTATGTGCCTATCATTATTCCGGTTGAAAATGCTAAAGAAACTTATAGACAGACACATCAGACATGGGGCACTTCAAGTAAACCGCTTCATAAACACCAAGCTGCATATGAAGCAGGTAAATCGCATTATACTGAGAGACTTGAGATTGTGAATATCGTACGAAGGTGGAAATGTCCACACACCACAAGAAAATAGCAGAGGGAGTTTTCATTAACATCCAGGGAGCGTTTGATAATTCATGCTTTTGCTCTACCCATAGACATGGAATAGACAACACTACATGCAGGAGGATACATAACATGCTACACAGTAGGCAGATTAACGGCCGAGTAATGATCGCGTTGTTAAATTTAGCAATGGACTTAGCAATGATTAAAAGTTAACAACGGTTTAGAATGTTTAACAAAACGTCATTGTCAGTGTTATTCAATGATTTAGTAGGCAACCTGTCAAAATCTGACATTTTGTTAAACATTCTAAACCGTTGTTAACTTAGCAATTGTTAAAAGTTAACAACGGTTTAGAATGTTTAACAAGATGTAAAATTTTGACAGGTTGCCTACTAAAATCATTGAATAACACTGACAATAACGTTTTGTTAAACATTCTAAACCGTTGTTAACTTTTAACAATTGCTAAGTCCATTGCTAAATTTAACAATGCGATCATCACTCGGCCGTAAGGCTAGTCTACATGGCGACAATGTAGAAATGAAGGTGACACAAGGATGTCCTTAGGGCGAAGAGCTCTTTCCCCATCTATGAAACCTAGTGGTAAACAAGTTACTTACTTGTCTTAATAATAAGATTTTCTACGCCCAGTGGTATGCTGACGATGTGGTAATACTCGTACAAGGCAAACATTCCACCACTTTAGCAGAATTCATGCAAAGAGCGCTGAACATAGTACGGTGCTAGTGTCAAGGCATCAACCTTAAAGTCAACGCTGAAAAAACCGTAATATTGCCATTTACTAACAAAAGAAACATAGGGAAAACTAACAACATAAATAGTTTCGGTAAGCATATAAAAACTGTTAAAGTGAAATACCTAGGTCTAATCCTGGACACTAAATTAACGTGGAACCGACAGATAACAATGAATCTGAACGAAGCAAAAAATGTGCCTCATGATATGAATGAGCATGTTTGGTAAAACCTGGGGATTTAGACCAAATATATTGCTTTGGTTGTACGTCACAGTCATCGGGCCGATAGTCACCTATGGGCCTGTCGTAACTAAAGTGCAACAAATAACGACAGTCATGAGACTAAACCGTTTGCAGAGACAGGCATGTCTGTGCGTAACCGGCGCCTTAAAAAGCACACCTTCTATGGATCTTTTCATCAAAACGGAGGCTATTAGCAGCGCCTACAGTATGAAAAACAGCCGCACTTGTAAACAAAATTCTGAAAAATATGGTCAGGCAAGAGCAATGGATATTATCGACGATCAGCTCTTGAAAGTGAGATAAGATTATATGACAGCCGTCTACAACTTTTACAGATCATATTATGTCAGCTGCGATTCTAACATATGAACAAAGAAAACACCTCCACCACTTTCTACAGGTCTGGTTTGGTACACCGATGGCTCAAAGTGTAAGGCTCAGAGCGACTTTAACTTTCCATTAGCAAGCAAGCCAAAGTGTACTTGGTCGAAATCTATGCTATCCAATCATGCGTTTAAGAGTTTAAGAAGAGGAATTACAACCAAAATATGCGCATTTTCTTAGATAGTCAGTCGAACTCCCATTGTTTTACATCCAAAATCGCGATGATGTGCCTGAAAGACCTAAAAGAAATTGCCTCTAGAAAAAACAGGATAGAACTCCTCTGGGTTTCTGAACACACGGGAATAGAAGGCAATGAAAAAGAATATGAACTAGAAAAACCGGCTCACTTAGAAAGTTTAATGGCTCAAAGCCAGTCCTTAGACTTTTAAAACAGGCGATAAAAACAACTATAGACAGATGGTCCCTAAAACAACATCTGGATCGTTGGCACGCATAACTTAGTCAAAGACATGCGTAGACAACCCTAGGCTACCTTTCAAAGAAAGTAAAAGCTGAGCTCCTCCTTCTAGGGCGTCCTTAGTTAAGACAAGTGGTAGGACTTTTGACATGCCACTGTCATCTAGAAAAACACTTGCAGAAAATGGGCATACATAACGGCCCCACAACATGCAGACTTTGCGGGGAAGAGGAGGAAGCAGCTTCATACGTAATATACAACTGCACAGAAGACACATACTGTTCGGAAACATTTAGAACGAAACTCCGCTTCCACATAAACATCTTGGTAGAAATCTATTATACCTGATAAAAGTAAGCGGACTCTATAAAAAGAAAGGGAAGTGCAATAAGCCAGTAAGCTGCAGTGCAAACATGGGCCCGCACCAACCAACCCTATTTTAAATAGGTGTTTTCGGTGAGAAACTGTCTTCAGCAATGGGGCGCAGCGAGGCGTGGCGCGGATATCTTGGATTGTTAAACTTTGGAATTTTAAGTTCGAAAGTACGGTGGGCTAATCAATTTAGACAAAATCTGTAATAAAGCTTTTTTCTGTATTAACTTCTTAAAACTTCTTTCGTCCTTATTTTTGTTGATATCGACCTCAAAAAGACCTGAATCACCCTAAATTTGGGTATTTTTATAAAATAAAAAACTTTTAATTATCAAATTTTATTAATTAGAAAAAAATGTTGTGTATCATTTTAATAAAAACGAAATTATAAAAAACAAAAATCACATAAGGACTTTTCAAAACGATATATTTTATTTAGTTCTTTTCTACAAAATTCTAAAGGGTAACAAAAGTTAATTCACTATATGATTTTTTAAAACTTAATTAAATCATCTGCACTCTATAGTAGCGCAGAATTTATACTAGAGCACCGATTAACGAAACTTAATAAAGTCTTATTAAGGAAGTTGCTTCTAGTTACGAAAATGACGAAAAAGTTTTTAATGAAACTTTAAGTTTATATTACGTTAAAACATTTTTAATTTTAAGTTTATTTATTAAAAATTATAAAGCATTAGGTATTTGTTTTACCTTAAAAACAATGGAACACAGGATAAGTCAGGTCATATTCTTTAAAATTTAAAAGGCATTTAAACTATAAATGTTTGTTTAAATTACCGAAAGAATTTAGAAAACAGCCTCATAAATAATTATTTGCAAGGCTGTCTAATGTATTAAATGGCTGTATTAGATAAGCCGTGCGATATTCCGCAAACTTAAAATGGAAAAGGTTCAACGACCAGTCTCGCTAACATTAAGAAGTAATCTTGTCTAAAGTAATACGTAAAAGCTGAGGGTATACAAGTTCTGTATTATTTAAAACATCAATAAAATGTTTTATAGTCCAGTAACTGAAGACCTGAAAGCACCCAAAGCTGTAAATAAATCTGTACAGTTTTAAATTTTGGCGCAATACTTAGGTCTTCGCGGATGCTTTTGAGCGAGAAAAAGTTTATCACGATTCCGACGTGGGAACCCGCTGAAAATTGCTCTCCAAAGTCCCAAAAATGAGTTTCCCGCGAATATCTGCCAATATATGCGAATTGGAGAATTTTTTGTTCAGACAACAAATAAAAATCACCTCGAAATCTATGGTCCTTACCATTTTTTTCGCAACACCAATATTTTTCGCAAAAACGGCAGTCGAAAAATCCATAACATTCCACACTGTATAGATGTGGTAGCCGGAAACGGCTAAATAATGCAGGTGGGCAAAACAATTTTTTGTCAAAACGCAAGAAAGATGGTGAAGAAAATTTTATGGGATCATTGAACACTTGCTAAGGTATCATTATAAAGAAAAATGTTAATAACAAACCATTTTTTCAAAAAATATTAATAAATAAATGGGATACTCTTAAAATATTGTGAAAAAAAAAACTTTGACCGCTTTTTTTAATATTTTACAAATATCAACCTTGAATGACTAAAAAATGTTCATTATTGCCCGAGTAATGGAACAATTCGTCCGCCCGCTTATAAGTGAATCTGTGAAGATAGCGGCATTCTAGCGGCAAAGCGGCAACTGAAATAAAGAGACTTTTGGATCCCGTTATCTCGAAAACTATTGATTTTAAAAAAAAAAAAATATAAGAACCATTTTTGTAGACTACAATGCAATCTTCATTTCTTGTCCATACAAAATTCTCCAATTCGCTATTTTGGCAGATATTCCAGCTGGAACTTTATGTGGCAAGAAAAAATTCTCGCATCTCGTCCTTTGTCATGTTACAGTAAAGGTTTAATACCCTGTATATATGGAGCTAACTGAAAAAAGATCTACACAAGATGCCGCTGTATATAAAAAAATATAAAAATTAAAATCTGAATTATTGATATACTCCATTTGTGTAATATATGACAATAGTCTCTTTACAGGGCGGTTAAAAAATCTTAATTTGTATCTATGAATTCAGTTTACCTTTAGCAGACAGCGGAGGTTGTCTATAACTACCTATAAAGCTTAAAAACAATAATAAACTAGTTTCTCCTCCAATGGCTATTATTGGTTACAAAAAAAAACTAGAGAGATTATATTGGGCGTTTTTACTAGTTTTTACTAAAAAATGGTGATATCAACAAAATCATAGCCAGCTTTTATAATAAATATGTATCTTTTTTTTTAAGTGTTAAATGTGTTCCTTTTTATAAGTATTTTGGTATACATTTAAAACTTTTTTAGTTATAAAAGTATTTATTTTAGAGCAAGAAAACCGATTTCGAGAATTTATACTAATTTTAAAATCGTAAAACGTTTTCAATTAAAAAAAACCGTTTGTATTCAAAGTAACCACTTAATCTTTAGAATTTCTTTTATAGACAAGTTTATTTAGTAATATGTTGTTAAAATTATATTAATTTTCCAAAATGTATAGCTTTACCTTACTATATACTAACAATATTGTAGTGTATAATCTATTAATGAATTGTTTTGCATTAAAGTTATCGACATGCTTTGTCAGATTAATTAAAATGTTACATTATGAGTGAGTCAATTTGAATTTTAATCATCCACCTTCTCCATACATGTACATAATATATTTAAACAAAAAGTTTTAATTAGCAAATTAAAACTTTAGATTAAAAACTTTACACTAGTATTTAAAAAAAATCGTTTGGTTAAATTGACAAGACCAATAATAGGTTTAAATAATATGCCCAAGGAAAATGAAATCACATGGCCATAAAAAAACTTTCTGTATATAACATATACAGATCTTTATCTTTCTTCTTGTGCATTATGTATTATACTTGTTTAATAATTAAAAGTATTCAAAATTTTTTTAAAAAGTAAAAAAGATTTTTTTAAATGCAATAAATAAATATATATATATATATATATATATATATATATATATATATATATATATATATATATATATATATATATATATATATATATATATATATATATATATATATATATATATATATATATATATATATATATATATAATATATATAATATTATATATATATATATAATATATATATATACTATATATATATATATATATATATATATATATATATATATATATATATATATATATATATATATATATATATATATATATATATATATATATATATATATATATATATATATATATATATATATATATATATATATATATATATATATATATATATATATATATATATATATATATATTATATAATAGATATCAAGTTCAAACTTGATATCTGAACTATCAATGTCAGCCAAGGCATATTAATGACATAATTACTATCAGGTTTTTAAACCCCTTTTTTCTGTTTATTAGGTATATTATTGCTAACAAAGATCGGAAAACAATATTCTAACATTGTAACAATAAGAGATACAGATTTTAAATATCATAATTCAATATTTCGTTAAATAAGTAATATTTAGGTCTAGTTATCTGTTTGGTTAAGTATCAATTACCTTCAATTCAAATCGCTGCAATTCCGTTCGTAACGCTTCGCCTTAGTGTGCGGACATCAGCTAAATTACGCTTCTCTGCGCGATGCTTCTGTTTGCGACGCTCGCATAAGTGAACGAGCACCTTTAGAATAAGGTTTTAGCATGACTGTAGTACAGTTGCAGAGCAAAATTGAAGCTGTTTTGGTAACTTAAAAACAGAAAACCACTAATATTATCTTTTAAAAAGTGGTACATACAACAAAAAAAAAAACAAAATTTGTACGAAACTTAGGTTTTCTTCAGGGGCGAGGCGTGACATTTTGTCCAAGTCTCCATAAAAAATAAATATGTGTGGATCTATTAATTTTTCCTTTGAGCATCTTTGGAATTAAAAACGCTGCCAAAACTGCTTTTGAAAGACTGCGATGACAGGAGCTAGTATTTAGCGCTACCAGAATGCTTCGCAGATAAAATTAATTTGTTCTAGTCATCGGCGAATATACTAACAACGGGACGCCTCGCCACTGGTCTTTTTTTTTTTTTTTTAATGGAAAAAAAAATCAGAAGAAGCCATTGTTTCTTAAAGAGTGGAAAATTTTAATTTAATTGCAATTTAATCGCGATTCTGTTAATGAGACCCTTGTAAAGAATTAAAAAACAAACAAAAGGTTTTTTGTTATACCTTATCAGTGCATTTATTGCAGAGACAAGTCGAAAACCCCTAAAATTACCCATTTTTTCTTAAATCGCACTTACAATATTTTGCAGTAAGATTTTGGACGACTTAGCGTATAAACTGTAATTTTCCGATTTGAATTTAATAAACGGATTATTAAATTTTAAATTTTATCCTACAACTTGTATAATTCGGTTTTTATATAAATTTGTCGAAAAATGTAAAAAATAGCTTTAAATATCGCGTTGAACGCAAGATTTCATTCATGCAGCTAAAGGGTGGAAGGTTAAAGTAAGCAGAGGAAACGTATTGCGCCAGGCTTTCATATTTCTACAGCTTGCTTTAACTCCCCACCACTCTGCTTCAAAAGCGAGATCACACTTTTCACCCATTTTACATGGAAATGAAAGACAAAGTTGTTAAATAAAATTTACAGTTTAATAATTCGTTCACTAAATTCAAATCAGACAAATACAAACTCTAAGTAGATGAAAATATCGCCAAAAGATATTTAAACTGCGATTTTCAAAAAACTGCTTGACGGAGCAGCCGCCTTTAACATGTTTAAATAACATATTATAAACAATAATTTTCCGGAAATTCAGCTTTTTATTTCTAAAATGGCCACTTTAGCGGTTTTCCGCAGATTCTCTGCGAAAAATGCACCAATAAAGTTTAACAAAGAGACCGTTTTGTTTATTTCTTAATTTTTTACAAAAGTTATATTAATTTTATTGCGATTAAATTACAGTTTAATTAAAATGTTTCACTTAAACAGAAAAAAATGCTATTTTTATAGGCGTTTCCATATAAAAAACGAGAAAAAGCTGGTTTTTTATATTCTAAGCATAAGCTTTATAAAAGATGGTGGTTTACTATTAAATTTTAAGTTTCAAATATATTCCTGTAAACTGTGCTACTTGTCAGTCCTTAGAATTTGCTCCTATATTGATATATACATAATAAGCCCCTTTTACATTATAACGTTTCTTTTTCTCTATTACAATATAATGTACAAGAAATCAGTTAATGCTTCATGATCTTTGTCATTTCTTTTAAATTTTAAGTCAGCCAATGATCACCTAAGATTTTATTTTTAATAGTTTCCATTATGTAAAAACATCACAATTTCAGTTTGGGCAAATAGATGGCGCTGCCCTAAGTAATTGTTAAATTAAAATTAGTTAAAACTTTTTTTTTTGCATTAAATATTTCATTGTATATTCTAACAATTGTAACAAACAATGTATTAAAATTTTGACAATAATTTAATTGTAAATTAGAAAATAATTGTTTTCGTTAAATTTAGTAAAGTAATAACTTAGGGGGTATTTTTACTTTTTTTTTAATTTACTTCTAAAAAACCATATCGATAAGGTAATAATTTCAGTTTAAACTTGACAGTTGATATCATAATGTATTGTTTATGTTTTGTTTTTAAAATAATCAATTATTTATTGATTTTACTTTAAAATATAACAAGTTAAATTTTAAACTATGTTCAATTCATTTAAATTTTTGTATATAGTGTATTGTAGTTTTTCGGACAACAATTTGACTTGCGTAATATTACCGTCATATCCATTCTATTTCTTTCTGTAACCTAGATTATACAAGCCTCAAAATTCTTGTAATTTAGTAATTTGCTAGACCAACGGTAAAAAGTGAATCTGTAATCTTTTAGTTTAAGATAAGTCATCTATTACAGGTAATCATTAAATCTGTCCCTAAATTAACCTAATTTTTAAATTTCATTAAACGTTTTTAATATTTAATACACTTACTACTACTTTTCTTAAGGCTGCTTCCTTAAGCTTATCTTAAAAGCCTGTAAGGTTTTATTAATCATCCTTATTTTATGGAGATGTAGTTGCTGACCGTTCTTAGCATATTTTGGTTTTGGACTTGAGTGACCAGCTTGCCTGTACTGCACGAGCTAAGGTTGTCTCGAGGCTGTTGATTTTGGATCCAAGTCAAAATAATGTAAAAAGAGTTGTAAGACTTTTGTTATAAGTAAAGTGTGTTGTGTAAGTCCTTAAAAATATACACTTTTGGCCAGTTGATTAAAACATTTAAAAAATGGTTTAATCATAGTTGGTATAATAGATCTTACTAAATATTAAAATTTTGTTTAATTTTAGGTTTACCCAATTAAGTCAATCCAAAAGTAGTACAATATTTTGAATATAATCTATAATTTAATACCTTATAATTTTTGTACTGGCAAATATTAACAGATTTTAGCCTATATCTCTTGACTAGAAAGATTTGCATATGTAGCATTGACAAAGAGAGTTTTGATAACCCCCCTGTATCTTATAGATCAGATTAAGTTAGTCGTGGCATAAACTTTAACAACTAATAAGTTTTACTTCTTTGACTTTTTTATCGTTACAATATTTATTATTGCGCAAAAACTGCTGATTAATAATTTCATTTGGCAATTTCTAATTGCAGATGTAGTTACTCACATTAAAATAACACCAAATGTTATAACTGAAGCGCCTGTTGTACCTGCAGTAAAGTTAAATATTTGCCAGATTTGAAAATGTAAACATATATTTATGAAATGGGATGGTTAAATTTTAGCTAGCTTTTATTACTATATCCCATTTGGAACTCTAAATACGATTTTATTACAAAAATAGTCAATGCAACGTATTTTATCCGAATGAAATGGCTCTGTTGTTTCTGCCGCAGGCTTTACGATCTGCGTGTTTTATTACCCGCGGAGTTCGAGAAAAAGAGAAAACAGTACGAACAGGGATTACGGAAGTATATGGGCCAATGCTTTACAGGAATTTGTAAAAAAAATCGTACAACTTAAAAAAATTAAAAACGGTCTTTGTTCACTCAGCTGTTGTGTAAATAAAAATATTTTGCAATGATTACCTTAATAAATAATGGCATACAAATATTTAAATAATAAATTAAAAGAAGTAATATTTAAGTTTTAACATATATGAAAAAAAATGTCTTGTTTGGAATATTGTTCTATATAGAAAAGATTGGAAAGTCGTATCGACTTATTATAATAAAATTTGTTTTAAAGGATTTTAAGTTTTTAATATAATTTTCCAGGAAAAATATAAGTATGTAAATATTTTTTAAACCTTGGCTTCAGCACTCAGGACCTAGCATATGCTATTTATATTGTGTCAAGGTACACATGTATTTATATAAAATGCGTACAAGTATTAGAAGGAAAAATAATCTACCTTATTTTTACGTAAAACCGGCTTCCGAAAAAAAATGTGTCTAACCTAAAAACGGCGACAATGCAGGGTAATTTTTGCCTTAAACTACGCATACCGAGCTCCTCAAATTTGAAACAGGGTAGTTATAACTAAGGAAAATACATTTAAATCGACGTATAACGGTACTATTGGTATGTATCATCCGTGCAACACCAAGTTTGAAGAAGGATATACCAGCACCGTGCCTTTTAGATCCAGACATTGCTCTGTAAATGTGTGAGGCTGGACATATGTATATTAGTCCACTGGAAATAATGAAAAAATCTAGACATTTTTTTTTCTTCAGATTTTTTTTGCATGAAGTTTTAGTTTAAGGTATAAATAACCGGAAAATCACTATCCGTACACATGAAAGGGTGGGCAATGCACTTTTCTATTTTTTCATATTTTTCGATGCATTTTTATATTTGGTTGGTAAGAAAGTAATGTAGACTCCCTCTACAACTACAACTCGTGCCCAACGGTCTGGTAGACTTTGGATGCCTGCAGTCCAGAATTCTTTTAGCCGTGAATTAAAAAAGCCATTCAATGTATTTTTGATATCCGCAAGATCTTCAAATTTTTTATCCTGTAAATGATTTTTTGATGTTCAAAACAGATGGTAGTCGGTAGGTACTTTTTCGGGTGAATACGGTGGGTGTGGTAAAACTTTCCACCCAAGCTGTGAAATAGATTCTTGTGTCATCTTGGCTACATGGGGTCGAGCATTATCGTGGAGAAGCCAAACTTGGAGACGTTTACGCCTTTTTTGTTTTTGAGCCATTTTTTTAGTTTTAGAGTAAGTCTATGCCTTTATTGTAGTGTTGGTTGGTAAAAGTTCATAATAAAGCAAGCTCTCAGAGTCCCACCAACAACACAGTAAAACTTTCTTAAGGGGGGCTTGGGGGTGGTTCGGTTTTTCCCCCTTTGGGAGCCACTCGCTTGCTTTTAAATTTACGTAAAGAACCCATCTCATCTCCGGTGACTTTTCTTGAGGAACCTTTTGGGGGGAGATGCGGGGGAAAAAATTTGAAACATTCGCATCGCTTTGTTTATTTGCTAGTTGCGGTACCAAAACCTAACTTACCCAGTTTTTTGGAGATGTTGGAGAATCGGAGATGACTACAATCGAGTTTGTTTTCAATTCTCGGGCAGTATTTGACTTTAATAAGGACGAGTTCTTACGTCAACGGTTATTTTTGTCGGACCGGTTGTCTACAAAAGATGTATCGCCAGAACGGAAACGCTATCCCAAAGGGGAACTGTAAAAGGATGAATATTTTAGCCTTGAACGCACTGAAAAATTTTGGGGGTAGGGCTTTTGCAGAATGCATTGCAAGAACTCATAATATGCGATCGCTCAAAGTGCACTTTGATTCATCTTTACTCAAACTGTTTGCGCCGAACAACTGACTCACCTATATATTCTGCGGTAAGGAAGGTTCTAGACCAGTTTTGCATTTACTACTCTCGAATGTTTTCGAACTTTGTTATTAGAAAAGATATTTTAATCAAAAAAAAAAAAAGTGTCGCAAGACTTTCTTACTAACCCAATATAATTAGTTAAACCACAAATTTTAATAGGACATATCGAAAATAATGGTTCCGAAAAAGAGGATACGATGAAGACACCAGGTGTGACACTTCTGACGATGAGCCTCCTCTATAAAGGATAGTAATTTTTTTCCTCAATATTTTAAATAATAAAGATTTTATGTAATTATTTGATAAAAAAAAGGAAAATATTTTTTTATGCAATTTTTTCCCAATTCCAAAAACAACATGAAGTTTCAAAACAATTTTTAATACTTAAAATTATATTAAAAAAATATTACTAAATTTTTTAACTTTTTTATTATTTATAAAAAAAAATTAAAATGAAAAATAGTAGATAGTGTTTTTCCCGGGTATTTATTTTTAAACTGAAATTTTGAAAAATCTATGGAAAAAAAAAGGTTTGGTTTTCAGATTTTTTTCACTAATTCCAATGAACTATATGGGCCTAGTATTTGTTGGCATATAGAGAAAAGGTTTAATGTCCAGAATTAGATAAACATTTTGGAAAACATAACGCTTTCATCTACTGATCAAATTCATTCCAACAGTACTTTAATATGTCCACAAGATAACTGTCCAGTCCACACGCCCTATGGTCCAGTTTAAGTCCCAATATTTATCGGATCGGTTTTAATATTTTATCTTTTTATATCAGTGTTATTGTATTGTTTTCTGTATGTGAAATGGAATATTTGGCATATTTGTGTCAAATTCAAAAATGTTTAAATAAAAAACCAAAATAATATACAATATATTATAGGTGCATTTTCTAAAACACTAGTCATATAATATATATATATATATATATATATATATATATATAATATATATATATATATATATATATATATAATATATATATATATATATATATATATATATATAAATATACAGGGGGAAACAAATTGAGTGACATGGGGGTCTGGAAACCCCAAGAGATACCAAAGCTGGGGTTTTTAAAAATTGGAAAGAGAACAAAATAGGGATCACTTTCCCTTTTTTCCCTTCAGGTAACCCATAAGTTTGTCATTTTTTTCTAAAGAGATAGGGGAAAAAGGGATGCAAAAAATTTTTTTACAGAATGGGCCCCAATTTTTTAAATTTTGAAATTTGGCAAGGGGGGGCCCAAAAAAGCCAGAAATTGAAATATTTCGGGTATCCAAAAAACCAAAATTTTTTTCGTTTTTTTTTTTTCCTAACGGTTTTAAAAAATAGGAAAACAAAAGACATTTTCAGGGCCCTTTTTAATTAAAAAAGGGTTGGTTTTGTCGTTGTTTTTAAAAATCATCAACTTTATTTTTAAATAGGGTGTTTTTTATTTCATTTTTTTAACCCCTATTATTCCAATTACAAAAAAAGTATAACACTTAATATTTATTAAAACAAATGGAACGCCCCCTTTTAAAAAAAATGATTTCGTTCCTTGTCTAATCATTGCATCTTATGGAAAATATGTTTTTTAAAAAAGAAAAATATTAAGGAAAATGTTTTAATTGGAATTATAACGCTTTAAAAAAAAAGCAATAAACAATTTAGTGCCGAAAAAAAATTGTTGATGATGGTTTAAAGAAAACGAAACGTTGTAAAAAAATCTCTCAACGCATTTTGGAGAAAAGTGGCCATAGAAATGTCTTTGTTTTTCCATATCTCTTTTAAAAAACCCAAAAAAAAAAAAAAAAAGAAAACGGCAAATTTCGGTTTTTTCCTTTGGAAGTACCCGGGAATTTTTCAACTTTCCAATAGGCATGTTGTTAGGACCAAATGCGCTTTTTTTCCTAATTTAACGACTTTTATCCCCCGGTTTCCGAGATCCCGCATTGCACTTGATTTATTATATATATATATATATATATATATATATATATATATATATATATATATATATATATATATATATATATATATATATATATATATATATATATATATATATATATATATATATATATATATATATATATATATATATATATATATATATATATATATATATATATATATATATATATATATATATATATATATATATATATATATATATATATATATATATATAGTGTGTCCCAAATTGGGGGGGGAGTATGGGGATCTTGGAAACCACGATAGATAGAAAATTGGTTTAAAATGGGGAAAGTTTTGAAAATTATGTTAGTGTAATCCGTTTACTGCATGGTTTTATCCATTAAGGTTTTTGAAAAATTTTTAAAAAAACCTGAAACATGCATTTTCAAAATCCCATATTTTTTTTATGAGTAAAAATTTTTCAAATCTGAAAAAACTTCTTCATAGCAACTTTTTCGTGGAATATGACCGAGTAGTCAATTTTTATTTTCTAAGTTTGGGGTTTAAAGAATCACATCAACTTTTTTTTTTCATATGGACGCCATTTGGATTTTTACGTGCCAAATAGTGCTTTTTATTCTGATTTAACAATGTAAAATGTTATAATTTGAGTTTTTAAACCATTTATTTCAAAAAAAAAATATTTTCTCAGTTGGCCTTGATTCCGGCGAACGTCATTTTTTTTTAAACAATAAAATATTAGTAATTCAAAAAAAGATAAGCTGAACAGATATTTTACAGAAATGGGGTTTGGAACATAGCTATAACGTTTAAAACCGTGTTACAACAAAATAAGTAACAAGTTAATTAAACAAGGAAACAAAAAAAATAAAAGTGGCTAAACTAATACCCCACTAAAACGAAGATGTAAAAAAACACCCAAAATTTTAAAATGTTGTCCATATTTTTCAACATATTAAAATATTTTTTTAAATAGTCCAACACCCTATGAATGGTTGACTTAGGTATGTGGAATTTTCTATCAACATCCCCCTTAAGATGTTTAAAATTTTCCTTTAAAATTTTTTAATTTCTTAGGTCGGGTTTTTAAAATTTTCCCAATTTAACAAATTTCTAACCAGTTCTGAAAGTATGTTAGTTTAGGGGTGTTTTCAGGAAAATTGTCGAAATACGTTTGCGCAGCATATTAACATTTCTATTGCTTTAAATAACGTTAAAATATCAATTCCTTAAATAATTAACCATTTTCAAAATTGAAAAAATTTAATAACGTACCCGACCTAACTTGATAATGACGTCTGAATTGCCAAATCAAGGCCAACTGAGAAAATATTTGTTTTTGAAGTTTTTGGTTATAAACTCCAAACTATAACATGTTATCATTGTTGAAATAGGAATAAAAAGCACTATTTTGAAAAAATCAATATGGCGTTATGAAAAAATAAAGTTTATGATGATTCATCAACTTTACTTTTTCAAAGGCCCATTACATTTTTTGTAACACGTATTAACGTTATAGCTATGTTCGCGAACCCATTTCTGTAAAATATCTGTTAGTTATCTACTTTAATTACTTTTAACCTACTTTTTAATATTAAATAGATTGTCCAAATTAAATGATGTTATACTA
>JAHBCN010000183.1:0-5000 GCA_019359885.1 Listronotus oregonensis
AAACGAAGCCGGGAATGAATACTTTAAGAAGGAATTCGATAGATAGTTTTAGAGAGAACTGAACGTAGAGACACCGGCTTCGGATCGCTAGTTCATTTATTTTATTTTTCTTCGTGACAGTACTTTTGCATTGTTTTTATCTATAGACTGTAGTTTACATGTTAATTAGTGTGGTTTGTGTAATCCGTGTTTTAAGCGTTTATTTAGTCAAAATAATAATTAGTTGTGTGTTTTGGCGGATTGCCGAGTTTTATTTATATTAATAGGACATGTCTACCGATAATATTACCCCATTCTCCGACATATATTATTTCATGAAGAGCACATAATTAAAAAGGGGATCTAGGCGCAAGACTATATGTCTTCTACCCACGCTGTGTTCGCACGTCGTTGTCGTGTTTGGGCCCAAAAGGAACATGCGCTGGAGTTGCTGGTTATCGGCAATTCTTATTGCTAGCGTATGGAACGGGATCCGAAGCTAAGACGAACACAAGGCTTAACTCAAGGTATTAGCATACCGTGCTGATGAGTGAATGACATCCGGTGCCTTAAACAGGTGTCTCCAACGGAGCCTCTGAGATACAGGGCGACCTCTCAGAGTATCTAGCCTTACTGCGGTAATGCGGGCTCTGCCGTGGTGGACTATTGGTTTCCTAGCTCCAAACAGAAAGCGGACAGAACCGGCTTCATAGAAAAAAAGTGACAAGGGTGCGCTGACCGAAACAGATAAATCCGTTTCGAGAGGTGCCACCCATGGTCACAAGCAGACAAAGGTGCGCCGACCGAAACGGGTGAATCCGTTTTTGAAAGGTGCCCCTGAAGTCATAGGCGCCTGTTTCACGGGGAAGGGCTAATCCATCCCGAACAAACAGGAGCTTAGGAAGGGATCCCTGAATCCAAACAGAAGGCGGACAGAACCGGTTTTGTATAGGGAAAAGGGTTCCCTGGCTTTAAAAAGAAAGCGGATAGGACCGTTTTCATAAGAAAAGGCCGGAGATACGGCCTCAGAAGGAACATCTGGTTCCTGTAACAAGGATCGGTAGCTACCCACGTCATTAGACCGGGAGAGGAGGGCATGACGGCTCTAATCGTCTGCTCATCATACTTCCCAGAAGACAGGGACACCAAAACACATATTTTGCTCGTGTCCGGTAGCGACACCAGTAAGAGGAGATGTAAGAACTTTCTCTTCCAATCTGATATTAGATTCATTTGAAGTCTGATCCTGTTGTGAGAAATATAAAAAGGTGTGAGCCACAATAGACCGAGCGGTCGCAGTGGAGGGCGTAAAAAGTCCACTCACTTTAAACCTACCTACCATATGTCTTCTAGGCCAAGTTCCAGCCTATCGCACGAGTGTGTGTATATGACACGAAATGTTTTGGCCTATTTTTCTCCTATTATAACTTCGATCTCGTTCCACATAAGGTATGAGATTTGGTATGTAAATTTACATAAGCATTGTAATTACCTGTAAAAATATTAAGAAAATTATGTCAATTGATTTCTGAGATATTCGATTTTTAAACTCGCCGATTTTGCTACTGACTGACTGATTAATTCGCCAAAGTTCTAGGGCAGTTCCCGAGGAAGTAAACACTTTAAATTTGGTAGGGTATGTAAGTAGGTTTTAGGACACAAGGAAAGAAAAAATTCTAAAAACTGCAGATAATTACTTGGAAAGCCCCAACAGAAGGCCGTAATATCGTATTTTTAGGGATATTTTAGAATTTTGTAATATCATTAAATCTGACTTTCTGTGGTCATAATTGTTTTAGAACTTAAAATGCAGGCAGGATTTTATTCACAAAACAAAGAAAATTGCCGCATTTACCTGTTAGACTCGAAACCAGACGCGATTTAAGGAACATTAAAATGAGCAATTTTCCCCCTTCTATCCAGTCTACTGGCTAGGTTCTACCTACAGAGCAAGGTCTACTGAAAATAAAAAAACTGTCTGTATTATGGAAAAAAGATGTTAATACAGACAAATCAGTCAAAAACTTGCCAAGTCAAAAAAGAGAGGGACAAAATTGTGGACAGAACTTCCTCTAATTTTAAATCTCAGTACTTTATGAGGCCGAAAATTTTGAATAGGATCTTGGCCCTTCTCTTTCTTTTACATATTTTTTTGGTGGGATTGGATTTAACCTGAAATGAAGAAAAAATAGAGTTTGTTATATACTTAAAAGATTAAAAGATAGGCTGGCAACTCTTTTTAGGGCCGTATTTAGGAGGTGGCAAGATGGGCGCCCGCCAAGGGCACAGCTACCTGGGGGGCGTAAAATTGGCTATGAAATATATATATATATATATATATATATATATATATATATATATATATATATATATATATATATATATATATATATATATATATATATATATATATATATATATATATATATATATATATATATATATATATATATATATATATATATATATAATATATATATAGTTTTGGGAATTTTTCTTGGTTTTTGGGTTCGATTGGCAAAAAATAAACAGACAAAATTATGTCATGTTTTTAATTAAAAAAATATATACAGGTGACGTTCCGACTGGTTATCCAAGTCTTTTCTAAAAACCATTATTCTAAAAATTACAAATTTTGCTCTGAATTTGGCAGTTTAAAAATAAAAAGCTAGACTTAAATAAAAATAAATAAATAAAAAGGCCTTTATTTTATCCTCGGCGAAGGGCAGCAATGCTGTTAACTTAACCGAGTACAAAAAACTGTTACAAATTACAAATAATTAAATCTCCTACAAAAAAAGTAAAAAAAAAATACAATTCCCCAAACCAAGCATAAAAACAAAATAACAAAAACAATTCTACAAAATAGTATAGCATAGACTATAAAATTTGCAATAAAATATAAAACATAAAGCAATAATTGTAGGAACATTCAATCACTAGGTATACGAATTTTACAGTTTATTAAAATACCTACACTAAGAAAAATAAACACAATATCTTAACAAAATGAACTAAATGAACTACTCCGTACTGTCTTATTTATTTATTGTTGGCTTTCAAGCAATATTTTCTTTAAATTCCTTTTAAAGGAGTAAAAAGATATCTCCCGACCAATATCAAATTTATTTATTAATCTTGGAGCACTAAAACAAAATGATCTCTGAAAAATCGCAGTGCGATGTCGGGGTGCATCAAACTTTAAAACCGTGCGCGTTGTTCGAGCATGTCTACTAGTTCCTGTTTTGAGTTTATTATATAAATGAGAAGGATACTTATTTTTTAAAAGTTTGAACAGGAAACAGCAGTAATGAAGTTTTTCCCTATTTTGCACATTGAGCCATTTTAAATCTCTTAGCTTGTATGTTACATGATCCCGTCTTCTTAAAACCATAAATAAAGCGAATGCAAGAGTTCTGTTTTTTTTGTAATTTGTACCTATTGGAAGCATCAAGACATGGTCCATAAACAAAATTGGAGTAATTACAATGTGACAATACAAGGGCCTCACAAAGCTGCTTTTTTAAAGCAACATCTAACAGATCCCTACTCTTATACAAATTTCTTAGGGACATGTATGCCCTTTGATACCTGTGCCTTAAATCTTAAATTTGTGTCAAAAACAACACCCAAGTTTTTGTGTTCTTTTACATTTAATATTTTTTCATTATCTATTAGAATCTCACTGTTCATTCGCGACCATGATGCCAAGGGTCCAATATAAATTACAGCCGATTTTTTTGGATTTAATTTTAAACCACTCACCGTTGAATAATGATGTACTGCATTTAAACTTCGACATAGTGATTCCATTGCTACATTAACATTATTCTTAGTAAAGTGATTATAAATTTGTTATCATCGCAATATTGAGCTAGGCTACAGTTTTGAATTTTATTTTTAGGTCATTTATATAAAGTATAAAAAATAAGGGGCCCAAAATGGATCCCTGTGGGACGCCCCTGTTTAATTCGGCCGGCTCAGAGTACGCGTTGTCAACCCTTGTTATCTGGGACCGATTCGAAAGATAATTCTACAAAACGTACCGCATTTGGTAAAAACCCGTAATGAAATAACTTTGCTAAAAGTAGGTTATGATGAAGAGGTCGAAAGCCTTGCTGAAGTCTAATAGTACCAAAGCTGTAGTTTCGCCCCTATCAAAGCACTAATAATGTCGTTCAATACCCCCAGAAGAGCTGAAGCAGTACTAAGAACTTGGCGAAATCCCGACTGCGTATCTGAAAGCAAATTATTTTCTACAATATACTCAATCATCTGCTTATATTTTGAGCTTCTCAAAATCTTAGAAAACACACATAGTAGACTTATTGGCCGCAGATCAGAAAAATCATTCGGGTTAGATACCTTGGGCAACGGCAGCACTATTGCTTTTTTCCACAGCGACGGAAATTCGCCTTTTTCGATGCAGGTATTAAAGATATGAGTTAACACCGGTACAAGAGCAGGGCGGCACATCTTAACCATTTCCAAGATATACTGTCAATGCCACTGGCATTTGATTTTATTTGCGAAATAGCTTCAGATACACCATCACTATTAACCAATTTTAAATCGAACTCTTGATCTGTTACTCTGCTACCCAGGTATCCTCGAACGGTCTCTGGTGAAACTGGCGTAGACACCGGCGTACAGACTCTAAAAAAAACTGATTAATCGCTTCCGGATTTTTAACCCATCCGGAAGTTCCGATGCAGAATTGCCCTTTTGCTTTACTATATACATTAAGATTAGCCAGGCCATTCCATAGGGCTTTCTTGTTCTTTTCTTTATTCAAAAAATTCAGATACCCTCTCTTTTCATTTCTAACTGCGGTTGTAAACATGTTACGAACATTTTTATAAGCTTCCCAGTCAGCCGGAAGTTTGTTTTTTTTTATATTTAGAAAGCAAGGAATTTCTGTATTTTTTCATTTCCTTAAGAGTGTCCGTAAACCAAGGTGCTTTCGGCTTTGTTACCCTAACTGTGATAAAAGGTGCATGCCTATCAAATAGTTGCTTCAG